>LUCH01002729.1:25892-70128 GCA_013368495.1 Paragonimus heterotremus | reverse complement strand
TCTTTGATACTACCATATTTTGGTTATTTTTATCATTTGACTGATTAGACCACTACAAGGTGACTCGAGTCATAAAGAAGAGCACATTCACTTCATTAAAGACCTGTAGGTCTTTTTTTAGGCAGTGCAATTGTCCCGATGGTCTCCGTCTTCATACTGCGTTTCATCTGCATGTTTTACTACATTGTTCGCGCTTTTAGTATCGTACCATTTTGGGTAGCGGTAGGTAGCGGTAACTTTTGTCCTGCAGTCCCGACTAAGTAACCTGTTCTAAGTCCTTCCCAAGGGGCGTAGACCAAGAGTCGATGATTGCTGACCATGACCAAACCTGATAGACCCTGACATGCGCCAAAAAGTCGCCAGGTCATGTAACGCGATTAGTTGGTCGCGACCATGAACCCCTCTCCACTTTGCTGAGTTTTGGGACCAGTGCATTTCAGGGACGCTAAAATCGACAACTAATACTAAATATTTTCTCATAATAGCTGCCTTTGTTAATGCTTCCAGGAGGTCAAGAAGTCTCACTGCGGCAGCTTGTGAACTCCTATAAACAGAAGTTAACAAGTTCTTTTTTTGAGACGAAGCTCACAGTCTACAGTCTGGATATTTCCTGAGCTTCGTAGGTCACTTACTGTTGTGCCTAGTACTCACTTGTGAGTAAGGATAATCCCAGCATGTGTACTCTCCTACTGATGGCCTCTGTTGGTGGAGTATCCCGTTACCAGTAGACTACTCTGGTTGTTCATTTATTCTTACCTGAATCGCACGAAATCCGTTCCTGTTATGACCGGACCCAACGCCAATTTTATTTTCACAAGCTGCAGAGGTTTGGGCGAAACAGACGTGATCCCTGTGTTAATCCATAGAGCGTGGAATCTGAAAGACCCTGTTATCATTCGGCGCGAGTAGTGCACGCTTGTAGTGACCAAGATGAGTTACTTAACAGGTTGGGTAAATGCGAGTGTAACTCACTAAGCTAGCGGTGATAACAGGATAAACGAATGAGACAAAAATGGTTACAAAGTTCCAACAAGTTATGTAATCAAAAGGGTTCGACTCACAGAAAAGTGTTCACAAGTGTTCGAGATGACCACTACACGCTCGTCCTGCTCAACATGGAGTTTTTCGTACTACCGCACCCATTCGCGGCACCGACTTCACGATCTCTTTCTCCAAATAGTGTCCAGCTTTCTACTAATAGATTTCCACTTTCTAATTTTCGATTTCTGTCAGTCTCAATTTGGTAAATGCCAATTTGAACTCAATCCTCTTTCCCCTAACTATACAGTAAATGTGTTATGCACAGTACTTACGTTTGCTGTAGTAGTTTTCGTTCTATTTTTCTCTCAGATTGTTGAAGCCGTGACGAATTTGGACCATTCAGGCTGTTAACCTTTTCTCTGCAAACTCACATGCACGCTCTTCACAGACAACTCACTCATTTACATGCACTCTTGTTTTGTCACACATGATGTATGTCTTCCCCAATGTCTTCTTTCTTCAATAAACCGCTGGTCACTAAAAACCGCTATCTCCATAGCCCACCGATTGATAGACATTTGTATTTATGTCCTTTCCCACAAAGCCAATGATCCAGTCGCTTACAAGTCAAGGACATCCTGAATCTGTAACCATTCTGTTGAATCCATCAAACCCGTTACTTTGTTTTATTACTTAATAAAGTTAATTATGACCTAGAATCATAGAAACGAGTACATTATTGGATTTTAAAAATGGCAGACGTCATGCCTCCAAAACATACTGAAGGGGCGTACACTTTTGCTAGTCAACCAAAAGCCATTTCTAGGCCAAAAAAGTATAAAGAGAAAGAATTAAGGTATTGTGATTACACTGGCTGATTAGTTGTGTTCACAGTGAAGATAATTTTGATGTTATGCGTTTCGGGAATTTGATGTATGACCGGAGAGTGATTAGAGGGAACACGTATGCTCTTCATTTGCTACCCGCACAAGCTCAAACAGATCCTCTTGAGTTACAGAGGCAAGTTGAACGTAGACGAAGAGCTATCGACCAAATGAGAGCAAGAGGTGAAGTAAGTAAATTCTATTGTTGTTGAGATAACAAATTGTGGAATTTTACTCCAAAGTAAAAAGGAGATGATAACGGTTTGCATTAAGATAGTTAGAAAAGAATGTTTTGAAAGATAAATATCCTGGCTCACGTAGGACACCCTGAAGATATATCTTCAAAGTAACTATAGTTACGTTGTTTCTCCATGCAAAGCAATGAATTTTTGATGAATGTAAACAGTGGCAGATTTTGAGGGTTCATTATTGCGATAGGTAGAATCACAGAGCTCAGCGTGATAATACTGAAACGGGAAAATCAAGTGCAGCATCTGCACCAAGACAGAAAACGACGATCAAGCAAAGTTTGAGATTGAAAACCAAGTCGGCAGAGATCACATGCCCGAGAAGAACACCCCACAGATTCACAACGAGAAGAAAACTAAACCTACACTCCAGTTTGTTTTTATGGCGGTGTACTAGTGCTGCATGTAATCAGCACAAATGTAGTTCAAGTTCAGTTTGAATGTAGTTTGAGTGCCGTTTGAGTGTAGCCTAAGTGTAGTTCGAGAATGACAATGGGACGGACTGTGACGCTCATGTGACACACAAGTGAACTATTCATTAGCAGGCTCAGCACGTCCCTCTTGGTCCAATAGTTCAGCCAGATTTTCAGTCTTGGTCAGGTTTTCAGGGGAGCGGAGGAGAAATTCACGATGACACTGCGGCTGTCGGACCCCTTCCAAAAATCTTTCTGAAATACGGCATTCTCTCTGCTCTGGCGTCTTCTCTACAAACGCCAGTCGCGCTAATCTCCTCAACTGCTGTATATGATCCATTGAGCTTTCCGTACTGCGTTGGCGTCTTCCATGAAACTCCCTCCGAAATTCAAATGCAGGATGGAGATCTGCGACCTTTCGTCGTAAAAAAATGAAATAGGCTCTCAAGATCCTCTGGAGTATAAAAATCGACAATTTTCCCGTATACATAACGGGAAATTGAAGTCAATACGAAGTCCATCTGCCGGTCTGAGAAGTGTCTCACGTAGGGGCACACCTGAGCTTCCAGATGTGGAAATCTTCTTCAATAATGTATTTCTCTGGTGCTGGAAGTCCACGCTCCTGTCGTACTTGACGTGCATGTTCAGTGTCTGAAACACACTTTATTAGCCTCCTGAATAAGTTTCGGCGTCTCTTCGGTATCCGATGAACTCAGCATTACTCGAAAATTAGGGTCCCACCGTGGGTGCCAAAATGCGCATTGCATACCAGACTGCACCGCCTACGTTAAACAGTTAGTTTTATCGCGCACAACAGCTAGGTGCGTGCAAATTTCTCACGAAGCAAGTAACATCCAAATTAAGGATGAGTTACTTTCAGTGTGTAAATAGTTTGAACGATTCCAATAAAAAGCATCAAGAGTACATTTTATCCACTGTTGTTGATTACAGGACCTCAAGCGGTTTTTGTCATCACTGGATTCAATCCCTAAGTGACAATGTGTAAATTCGATGCAACACTTCTTGGTGGCATCTTAAATAAAAACTTGCACCACGCAAAGGACACCAGTGTGATGTTGAATTAAAAGCGGGATAACTCGGTTGTCAAAAGAGATACAAAAACACGCCTCTTGAACAGACTTGCACCGAAATTCATTTTGCTAACAACGATGAAAAATTCACTAACAAAGATGTATCGCATCACCATGAAACAGAAAGTGGAGGCTTGTGTAAAGTTGGGGATAATGCAGCAATATAAATTTAAAAACGAGTCAAAAGCAAAATACCTCGGTTATCAGCAAAGACAACAATAAACCTCTTGTAGCGACAGGAGGGAGATTTGAAGTTTTTAATTGTAAACCACACACGAGACTTGAATTACATGATGTGAAGTCCGCAGCAATAGACTAAAAAATCTCTACTTCCCCAGGCCGTCGAACTTTAGCAGGGTCAGCTACAAAAATAAACCTACGGTGAGGTTCTTCATTTGTTGTAAATTGTCATTCCTTCAGACTGTGGGAACTTATCAAATTCTGGCGACGTCTATGGACTGCTGGTAGCAAACAGTGCCCGTAAATGCAAGCCTGTGAAGCGCGATTTCATTACAACATTCTTCTGTGAGTAAACCACGCAACACACTTTAGTACATGAATGCGTTCAAAGATCTACAGCAGCACCCTGGCCTACCAGCCAATATAGCGAATTACAGTACACTAGATGTGACGCAATTTTAGACCTGGCGCCAAGAAGCCAGCACAAGAAGTGCCAAAATGAAATCATGTCGTAGGTCAAGAGGGTGAGTTGAGTGCTTGTAAGTGCTTCAAAATAAGTAAGACCATTAAATATGCGAAACGATTAGCACAATGGTGTGTAGCCTACGTAGGAAACAGCAGACAGTGGAAGATTTAATGAACAATGCTTTTTTGGCTTTTATGAAATTGGCAGTTTCATGAAAATAATTCTGCTATCCACTTCCATCGCTTTTGAAGTTTTTCAACCCCTCTTAACAAATTTTTTAAAAATTAATCCGCGAAAGCAGTGGAAGTTTTAATCCCTATTTTTGCATTATTATACACTAGGGACGTCCGCATATTCCGACACCGAATATGCTCACCAAAACTTTCAAATTCCATCCACCAGCGACCCGTTGATTTGCACAGCGTCCACAGAAAATCAAAACAGAGAAAGAAACAGAATGAAAAATAAGATGCAAAACAATATTGCAGGGATGAGTTGGAAATAGTATGTCTTTGTAGATTACTGAGACTGGGCAAAAATGAGCCATGAGGATCTTACAGTATTTTTATTTGAATTATTCCAATGATGTTGCAGTAATTTGATATTTCACATTGGGCAACCTTGATATACCCTTGTGAACTTGTACAAAGTTCAAACTTAAACTGTGATAATACAGATCGCATGGGTTTGTCTAAAATTCTATATCTCCGTAGCTTAAGCGACATCTCTTGAATCAAGATCTCAGCGACCATCGCGACAGCTATACTCCTATGGATATAATTGTTGTGTCGTTTACATGTGTGACATTCATGTGACACTTGGTTGCCACCATCTGAACGTTCAGTCAATAAAGTAGATAAAAGACTAACTGATAAATGGGATTATCGGTGGGAAGGGAGTAAAAAACCGGTTGGTACTGATGTTAACTGAAGACCATTGGTCGTGCGTTAACACGCTTGTTTGGCCTACATGATGCTTATGCAAATGTCAGGCTGGTCTTCTGTCCACGGCCCGCGTTGCACCTGCGTGAGTCATGTACTAACCAGCGCGAGTCTGTTACTAAAGATTTCACGAAGTTCTTCTAAACAAAAATTTCTTTTTTTTACTAAGGGACTCCGATGAATAATTTTCAGCCAATGGTAAAGGACAGGTCGCCTGAGATTTTTCTCTATACGGAGCACATATGGGCGAAGTGGTCATACGAACAAAAGTTATTTCCTCCCTATGAAGCGATCGTACATACCAATATTTTTGTGTTCCATTTACTGTCTCCCTTTAGTACAACCGTCCTACTTTTATCACGCAAACCAGTCTGAGACGTCCACCAAAGCACTGGAAGATTCTAACAGTCTCTCACAGATTTTACGTGAAACATTTAAACACGTATGCCTATTTGGCATTCATTATAAAAACTGTACAAGATGCATTTTTGTACTGGTCCATTGAGTAAATTACATAAGCCTTGTTAAAAAAGGAGATCTCGCTCGTAATCTTTGGTCATTGTATTGCCGTCCAAATTTACTTGCACGGCAATCAAACTAATATTATACCCTGTGCGCAAGATCACTTCTTTTGCCAGCGTTTCCACTTTTTCTTACAATTCATCAACTAAGTGTTTGCACGGTAAAAAATTTTGTGCTCTGAACGAACGCATTTGCTTTCACATTTCTAGGACGAAGTTCGTGTGGATCAATAACTTTACAACGCATAACAAGCTAAATTTGCCACTGTGACTAGGTTTTTTTAGGGACGTTTATCTGCCTACAACTCTCATACGTCTTAAGTTTAACCTACTTCTTTGCACTGCTCAAACAGAAGTATGGCTGCAGTTTTTCGCAAACTATCATCTCAAGAAACATGTGCAATTCCCAGAAAAAATTACTATTGCATACATCCATTGCACAGATGAATTACTCAATATGGTTTTTGGTTATCCGCGTTTCGTTAATTCGAATTCGCAATCCACGTTGTTTCCTAGAATATCACTAAGGCTGCCCCGTAATTGTAGACGCATCGTGCTGGTGCTGGCAGACAGTTGTTGTGCGCATGGTGGTTGCATGGAACGCTTATTTTTTGTGCAGCCTAACCACCATTTAAGATATCCATCCAGCGAGCAGTCTGAGATGGTTATGTATTATACGTCTTATGTATTTGATATGGTAATACATACAGATCGTATAGCAGAACCTACCTGACGAGAATAGGTCCAGATGAGTTCCTTTGAATGTGAAGGTTTCGTACGCTCTCTAAAGGGTTGTTCCTTCACCGTCCTAATTATTAGCCAGCCCGTCATATTTCCAAATACAGTCTCAACACCAAGTGTGGTGATAGTCTGAGAAAAACCAACCTGAATAGACGAAGTCTAGATACGAGTGTGGTCGCTCACCATAGTAGAATGAAATACAGACTCCGCTCGTTTCCGACCACGGTGTTAACGTTGGCAATAATGAGAGTGAACTAGCCTTTTCGCTTGCAAATCGATAAATCCCAGCGGTCATATGTTTCTTGATCGTTGTTAGGTTACCAATTTCAGCACGCAAAGAGTTCAGCTATATATTTTTAACATGGGATTACTCTGTAGGGATGGGTCAAATGCCACTTCCAGATCGTTTTCTTTATACAGTAGCCAGTACTGAATGACGCGGATTACGCTCGCCACTCTTTGATCGTAATTCTTCTAGGCCACGTTTTGCATACAACGATTAACTGATTACTGCTTTTCGCTAAGAAAAATGCTTTTTGCATCATACATGCAACCGCTTTGGTTGCCCAGAAACATTTTGATAAGTAAATCACCAGAGCTACACGAAAAAATTGAAAGGATCAATGGAGCTTGCTCACTTTTCTTACTTTCGGGGTATGTTTTTCCAATATCCCCGTCCAGAAAGCGTGAGTGTTTACTGTTCATCTATGAACTGGTCCGCCTTATCAACTTACATCTGACATCTAGATAGTAGACCCTTAGTTATTGTGTCATTACTTGACGGGCAGTTGATTGTCATGTTGCCTCACACCCAGTCGCCTTCTGGAAGTCAACTGAAATGTCACGTCGCTCTGTGTAATATAATTCGATTCTATTCAGTTTTGGTTATTAGCACGCAAAAGGAAACGACATCAACGAGGTGCGATTGTATGCGCTTTTGTGCCTGTATGTAGCGTTTACTGACCGGAAGGTCTAGATATAATGTTAGTGATACGAACAGTATCAAGTCAACTTCTGTTAAGGATAGAAAAATCCTCGTTGTGGTCTGCTTCACGTTTGATCCCACAATAAAAGTTTCTTGTATCCTTATCTAATAAACCTGATAATATTATTAGTGAAAATAAGGATTAGTATGTTAAGAAATGAGACTGTGAAGAACAGTGTAAAAATTGTAGACTTAATTATCTTTTGTTAAATCTGCACAAGTAAGCCGAACTTTGATAAGAAGCACACGTGTAAGGTTAACTGGAAAAGAGTTAATCCCAAACCTGATCGTTTATGTCATCAGTGCTGTAGGTGTAGAACGAGGATGATCTGATGCCTTGCACGCAAAAATAAACAATATTTTTGAAACGTTCACATTGTACAGAAATTTTATTGAGGTCATTGCTGATTATGTCAACAGTTGTGTGTGGCACATTGTGAGCAGCCAAAACATCATACGAGTGAGTGCGTGTAAGAAATGTTTTATTATTATTCAAACGTCTTTATTTGTACTTAACTGTAATTAATTCGACGTTGAACAAATCACAGATATAAGCCATCTCCGCTATGGTGCGGTTTTTTTTCATCCATGGTACAACTGGGATACTGAATTGCATAATAAGTGTAATGTCTATTTAATACGATAAACGTAGCGTCCAAGCGAAAACATCGAAAAACTCTCTAGTGAGTTATGACATACAACGTCATTCGCCGAATGAACCAGTAGATAAATGGTGTGCGTCATTTCTCCTGACCAATAAATTTGAACGAAGTTTTGAAGGAACTTATGCAAGTAAGAAATACCGTACTCAGGTAGTGCACCACAGTGAGCAGGATGAACAGAACGTAGAAGCCGACAGAGTGGTCGACAAAATTCGAGTAGTGCTAGTAAACGCATAGCACCACTTAATACCCTAAGTCAGACGCATAGACGAATCTGTCAAAACTTACAAGCCTTCTGATTTCTGAAACGTGACCTTGTTCGATACACTCGTTTAAACCCGTCGATAAGTAATTAAGAGTAGCGAGTTATGCATATTTCAACGTTTTCAACCGTGTCCACCGCCAGAGGTGTCATTTTGATACAGGGATTTCAACCATACGTACATGATTTTTGAATCAAATAACAGCAAACGGAATGTACACAACCATAAAGTAGATTTTAGAGTCAATGAATCCAACTCTATCAGTATTTTTGCATACGCAAAAGAATATACATAGGTCAACGCGTACCAAATCAACCATTACAACACCCTGATGAAAAATTCGTGACGGTATATCACATTTAATAAGAGGTATAACAAAGTACATTGAATCATTAAAAAAAACTATTTAAAACGGCAGATACCTACTAGAACAGATAAACACGTAATGCAGCAACGAGTACACTTAAGTGTACGTTTGTATTTGTCACGCCAAACTGTAACAGTTGGTTTAACCGGTGAGCTGAAAAGGATAAGTCAAAGTTACCACTTTACAGTTTACAAAACGTTTCATTTTTAATATGCATTTTTCCACTTTGCCTTTTTAAGAATGAGTCAACCGTAAACTGTTAATTCGTGCTACCTTGGCTGAAATATAGCCAGAAAGGACTGTATATGTCACATAAAGACAGTATCAATTATACAGTTTTGTTACTTTCTATAGGACGGACTCAGTTAGATAATGAAATAATAAATACTTCACATCCTTTTCAACAACTTAATGACATGTTCGACTAAATTACGGGCTTTAAAGATGATGCCTCAGAAAACAAACAAAATGAGGGGACGGTATAAAAGCTAAACAAACAGATTAACAAGAGAAGTGAATTTTAAAATATTAACTAGGGCGATCTGTACACCTTAGTGTGCACAGTTTTACTGCTACACATTTCTCGCCGACGTCTCTTTTAACCCCACTTTCAGATGAGATTGTGGGCTGTATTGATTTAATTGCGCATGTGCCAGTAATCAGTCAATCAACGATTGCCCGAGTCGCCACTCTGTTCCGCTTCTAGTGCCTTTAGTGTTTTGTGTACTTTCTGGGAGTACCAATTCATTATTATCGTTTGAACGGTGTTCACAGTAAACTCTTGTGTAGGTCAGAATTATAAATATTTATATGATCGACCATCGCTGTCATTTTCGGACAACAACGCGAAGTGTTTACACATTTTATTGCTATTACAATCAAGCTGGTTTCCTCGCTGATTGTCCTCCGCTTATTGATCACTTTCTTTACCTCTAACCTGCCAGTTACTGCTGTCATCCGAAGAGTAACCTACGAACTATCGAGTATTCTTTATCTGCCTTTCACATTTTCCTCTTCCAGGCTCGTTTTAAAGTTTGTTTTTTGCCTCTTATTACTTTACTAAATTTCGTAATGTTTAAGTAGAATATTGTACACGTGTGTCTTAATATTGGGGCGCCTTCACTTTACTACAAAGTGTTTTTATAAATAACTTGGAAACAGTTGACATCAGAACGTTGCTCTCAACTTATACAATCTGTTACCAACATCATACAAACTGCTAATACTTCTAACCACAGGACTGTATTTATTGCTGCCAAGTGGGTGAAGATATATGTTGCAGAAATGAGGATTATTTATTGTCTGCTAATGAAACGCACAAAACACTAAGAATATTACAGATAGTACCGGAATGTGGTCACAATTGGGTTAACAGAACAAACAGCGAAATATCGTTTGCGCGAAAATCGTTGTGGTACTATATGTCTGTGGCCCTAAAGTTGATCCACCTTATGACATTATTTAGAATAATACATCTCATTAACATTTTGTGGATACTGGAATGTTGAAACTATTTCTAGACATCCAAAATTTTTCAACCAATTTTGCAAGTAGTAAGTAGTATGATGAAAGAAGTACATTTTGACACTTCACGTTTACATCTGAGTTGTGCTTGTCATGGCCTTCTCAAGGTTTATTACACTCGGAACGATTGTTTTACCGATATCTCATGATAATTTCCTAAGTATGTCATGTTATGTTTCTTTGAATACTGTTAACTGTAAAACTCCAGGTCATTCGAAGAATAATTGGGACACACACTAGTTCAGATCGATTTCAATTAATTGAAATATTTATCATCTTGTTAAATATCATTTTGTTCCAGTGAACAGACTTTGCGCACTAAAGCTCACAAATAATTCCTCCTTGGCCTAGCCAGATCAGCCATCTTATTATATTTTCGAAGGACCTATGAATGTACACCGGTTGATACGTAACTTCGGAGCGTGCTTTAAAGTTAGAGATCGATTATGTATTTGCATACAGCTACGTACGTACTCAGGAATACACAAGAGAAAAAACGCAACTTTCGATATTTCTGAAACTCTGAGACATTAAAGTTTCTTTCTTATATAGTTTTCATAATCCTCATTGTCACCATGTTCTTCATGACCGTCAAAGACAGTAATACACCAGGGCTTCTCATTGATGACTAATTGTCATAGGATCTGAGATAACTTATACGCTGCTAAAATTCTTGTCAGTACCGATGTTCACTAAAGGTGGTAACGTCAGGTTCACCTTACTGTACACTTCCCTTCAACCTGTTTTGTAAATCAACTCATCTTTCACGAATAGACGAAAAAATTGTCAGCATTTTTGATATCTTAGTGTCTTTCATCTTTCAACCCAACCAATAAAGATCCTGTAGTCTCCCTAGAAAACTTTACTGAAAAATCTGCTGTCTGATGTGATAATGGAACGGACATTTCATACCGTCATAAATTAATGTCCCCACTTGTTGCTTGAAATTTCTTACGCGTTCAGACAAGGGCGGCGCATAAGCTACCCCTGATGTTGCCTACTGGATTCACTTACCTCTCAACCCGTTGCCTACCTAAATTTGTGCGCTGAGTTGACAAGTGTATACCTGCGCTTCTTATTACTGAACTGAAAATGTTATAGATATTTGCGAAAAGAATCGTATTCAACTTCATGTGATTGTATTGCCGACGGGGCTGATCTCTTTTGTAAGTAAACCCGTAACGATGGCAGGTGTCGTAATCTTGGTGGTGGTGAGCATGTTGTAGTGGACAAGTGGGTATGCTCTAGCCCCTCGTCCACTAACAATTTAATACGCCTTTCCTAAAGAATAGCCTAAACGTAGTCCCAACAGGCGCCGAACAAGAGAACGCAGTGGTGTTTGAAAACAAATCCTATATTTCCAGCAGTGTTTGAAAATATGATAACTAATTAGCCCTAGCCTAGGCTGAGACCAACAGCAACAACCAAGAGGAGAAAGAAAAGAAGCGCGAGATGGGCCACAGCCCACTCGGCGGCACTCAAAAGTGCATCAGGCGAAAAGTGCGTGGAACCTTCGAGTGTGTTAAACAACGATTGAGAAGGTTCGGGGTAAACGATCCTGAAAAATGAAATAATAAACGAGTCGTTAAAGAAGGGCAAGCATTCACTGTGTGCAGTTAGTTGCACGACTGAAGAAAGTGGCACTGAGTTCATATCAGGCCTCCTATAACAGACGTACACAGAATCATGTGTACAGAACAGACGAGCGGGAAACCACGGTTGCAACCGGGATCCTTAGAGAAGCCACACGATCGCCGGTCACTACAATGTACTCCTAGTGTGAAATGTATTTTTTTGCCGTGCCGTTGGTACCCTGTCATTGAAATCTGTCAACACGATGAGCTTTCGAAATATAACGATGGTATGGCACTAATTCCTATAGCTTCTGGTTGCAGCCACTTTTAGCCGCCTGCTACATCAGATGGCAAAATTTTTAAAGCTTTTGAAGTGGGCTTTCTTATGAACCGGTCAACCCAAAATAAACTTTAGCAGTTATCCTCATAGAATTGATACTTTCCTTCTGTACGATTAAATTTATTTATACCAAATTTGGTTAACGAACTGTGGACGTGGCAATCAATCAGGGTTCATCGTTTAAGCCAACGGATCCTACATCAACCTCGATAGGTTTGAACACCTGGAACACGAGGTTAATACGGGTGATTAAATACGAACGAACTACGCAAGAAAGGCGCAACTGTTTCATCCGTTTATTCTATGTGTTGTAGGGTAAACAGTTAAAATTTCTTTAAAGCCAAGATGAACGAATCCACACTTGTACTTGCCCTCTAAAAGGTGAACACCTAAACCTGAAAATACCTAAAGATGTAGAGGTCCACAAAAGACGTATATTCGCCAAATTAGAAGACTCGTTTGTGAACAACGAATAACTAATACAGGAGCACACCTGATAGCTTCCTTGATAGCAGGCTATTCGTCATTGCTGCCACGTGCAGTTTTTTTCGTAAACCGAAGAAAATAATAAACGTTGCAACGTTGAACAAAGATACAGTGAAGTCACTCATTAAGCTGCGTAAATTAACGTCCTTGCACTCATTCATCACACATGAAAGTACAATACAAGCTCGTTTCCACCGTAAATGACAGCAACTTGATAACTTGCCTTGAACAGCATATTTGTGTACAAACGCATATCGTGGTGAGCAAACCTGCCGTTTATCAGGTCACCTGTATATTTTCCAAAGTGTATGGACATTTCATACCTGCTTTGTAGTAAACAAGTGGGTGTGCGTTCGACCATAGTCCATTGACAGTTTAAAACGCCCTTACTAAGGAGCAATTGAAACGTATTCTCAACAGGCATGGAACTAAAAAAACAAACCGTCTATTTGCGGCAGTGTTTGGAAATAAGGTGAGCAGCTAGTTTTAGTCTAGTCTGGGACCAACGGCAGCAAGTAAGGGAAAAAAAGAAAACAAGTGCAAAATGGGCTCCATCCCACTCGGCGGCACTCAAAAGTACACCGAGCAAAGAGTGCATAGAATCTTTGAGTGCGTTAAACAACGATTGAAAAGGTCCAGAGTAAAAGACCTTGAAGAACAGAATAGTAGATGAGTCGTTAGGAAAAGAACAAGCATTTTCTTCGTACAGTTAGTTGCACGACTGAAGAAAGTGGCACTGAGTTCGTATCAGGCTCTCAACAGCCGACGTACGCGGAAGAATGCGTACAGAACGAACAAGCGAGGAAACAAGGTTGCAGCGGGGCTCTTCAGAGGAGCCACACAATCGTTTGTCACTGTAGCTTGCGCCCAGTGTACCATTCAAAATAAATGGTCTACTATAGAGCAGGAAGTACCAATATTCGGAAGCTTTCCATCAGTTAGCTTTATCTACCGCCGTCCGTTTCCTTGGAAGGGTGCACGTTACGAAACTGCGGTTGTGTTTTACTCGAACTTTCATCTACCTCATAGGGGCTTCGGAGAGTCTGACGTTGATATTGTCTGGACCGTAACACCAAGGATCGAGCAATCGTTTTCCACCTCAACGACAGACTGTATTCACATACCACAAAGGGGATGTTTGTATCAAACCGCTGTCAATGACTTCAAGCGACTGTGGATCACTGAGGTGCCTGACTGTACGGTTTAACAGAGTCTGAGGTCCGTTCTGGCCAGGTAACTGGTCTCTGAATACATCACGCATCACTTAAAATGGGCATCGCAAATATCGTATCTCTTCCATGCAGGATGCTGCCTCACTTGACAGAAGTCATTACTTGTAGGTGTATTCACAATCGGTCAGTCGAAATATTGACTTTTTGACAACAAAACTCACATCGTTTCAATTCTAGCAGGTCCTGGATGACTTCTCTAAAGGATTTAATAAAACCTTCTTGTTCAGTCTAACTGAAAAGTTGCAGTAGTCCAGTTAAAACTAGATCTAACAGTGTGTAGTTAAAAACGCCTTGTAACCACTACGCTTGCCATTCCTATCTTACTTTCCGATGCACATGCTATCTCGTGACTAATGTTAACCAACGTAACGGTTATAGGTTGTCTATCCTCTGCCCACTCAACATAAGTATCCTAGCCAACCATCTCAACTACCACGATGAACATTTTCTCTGTCTAACAAAAAGTGATGACACTTATTCACATCCTTTGCATACTGTAGAGTGCAATTTTCACAGTGTACCCTGCATCTGGTAAATATAAAGTGCAACATTTATAGGACGTTATTTATTACGGCGCAGTAAGGTGCAGTTTAAAAGATGCTTATTCATAGGTTTCCTTGTTTGCTTTTTCATCCAGACTGCGGTGAACGATGATAAGTAGGCTATTCTGAAACTAGTGTAACTCGATTTTCTACGACATAACATTATTTACTTCTCTCTGGTTGTCTTTAACTTAAAACGAAGATGCAGTGTGCCTGCTGTGTGCATGATGCATTAAATTGTTAAAGTAAGTACACGCTGATGACATGGCTTCAGAACTGTATTAATTTCATTTATTGATAAGACCGTGTGAATTGAGTCCGGGAGACTTACTGAATTTAAAACGCTTCTAGTATCTTTCTAAATTGAACACCACTCACATTCGACCGGCTCACTCCATAAGAAAGCAATAGACCAGAGTTTGGCTCTTATCAGAGCTGATCAGTAGTGCAAATCGCCTAAATTGAAATTCGCACTCCGACCTTCATGTTTGTGAGAGCAGCGTGTTAACTACAGTACCAGTAACCTCACACTAAGCGTAATCGATCAGTCGTATCTAAACGCTCAACCACAAGCTTGTAGCGTTCAGCTTGTCCGATCTTCTCGACAGGAGACAGTAACTGTCATGTTATCTCCAATCGATAGGTCTGTGCGCAAGAACATCTCAGTTAGACTGAAGTCACGGACTTTATTTTTGGTTTCCCTGCTTAGCCGCATTTTATTTATCCAGTTTTCTTGGTAATTTTTCTTCTTCCGAGTTATTTCAGACAACTGTTGCGATGGGCGGCAAGTGGAGCCAGGGTACATCTTAATAAGGTTCATTGTTCCATAAATGAATTATTACGTTTTCGGTGCTACTGCAAGGTTTGTGCAACCAACAAGGAACTACGTGATCATTTTTCTCATCACAGTCCTAATAATTGCGTCTATCTGATACTTCTGAAAGTGACAGACTTGATTGGCGACATGCGTTTCCAGGTTAGCCTGTCATGGTGAGTAGAACCAAAGAACGCCTTTTCGTTAACGTCACTATAAATGCTACACATCCTCACCGAATGTTGCGCCCGTCTTAACCACTCAATCTGGTAATCCACGATCCGTGGAAAGACCTGCCGATAGATTCCTAGTAGAATAACAGAAATGCGCACAGTTATCAACAGTCATGCGCTCATCCATAAGACCCTGAGACAGATCAGAAGGTACGACAGTTAGAGCCATCGCTCACAGTAACTCAAAAATGGAATAATCCAAAACTAAAGTGTCACAAATGTGGATAACTAAAAGACTGGACAGAATTATTGCAGATGCACACGCTCCACCAACTGTGGTTCGTCACGACCTTGGACGGTGTACCTTGTGAGCGATTTGAGTGACCATATGTTTTGCAATCAGGAACCCGAAGCCTACACAAATCAATCAAAGGAATAACCAACATGTGTATGTCTTGTGAATTGACCACCATACCTTGACGGTCACGTCGGTCTATCCAATTGTCAGTGGTCTCGGCATATAATGCCCAACGCGGTTAGTGTTCCGCTGACTTACGGAGTATGTTATCCAGCCATCGCAGGCTGCGCAATATGATTATATGACCTGTAGGTTGCGTATCCTCGGCGTTCCGAATTATGAACTGATGTGGGGCTGCGTTGCTTACACAGTCATCCCAGTTGACGTGCGTTAACTGGCGACGATAACGACAATAGAACAGTACTGGTTTTTTCATATCTTCGACGTAAACAGATCACGTTTCTGAACCGCAGAGAAAACTAAAGCGTTCACATGCATTACATACCCTTCCTTTTAACGGCAACCGAACATCACTTTTACGCCACAGATGACGCGGGCTGGTAAGTTGATAGCATTTGTCAATACCATCATCGTTGATATTCCACCAAGGCAAAGATTTTATACTAATATTTTTCATATCAATGACAGTTTCAAACTCATGACAAGCCGATCCTCACGACTGCACTTTCTATCAGCGTGTAACGTTTTAACTAAATTAACGAACTTATGTAGACAGCTAAGCTTATTAATCACGGTCCACAACTTTTCAATGTTTGTAAAGCCAAGCGCTTTTCTGAAGTCCACGAGGAAACGATAAAGTGACTAATTTCTACTACGGCACTATTGTTGGTGCTGAGGGGCGATGAACGCCATGTCAGTAATACTGCGACTGGGCCAAAGAACATTTATCTCTAAGATTTTCAAGGTGAACAGCACTCACACTTAATCGCAGTCTTCGTATTCAGGCAAACTTTCCAGCCAGCCTCTTTCAAGAAAAAGTACCAGACCCAAATTTCGCCCTTGCTAGTGCTCGTCAACAATGCATATCCTTGTAATGACCGGGACTAGAACTCTGGCCACGCTTTCAACAGGCAACCGTGTTGACGAGTGTGCCACTGACCTTACACCAGGCACGACCGAATTATCATATCTGGATGCTCAACCACATTCGCTTGCGAGTAATTAGCGGGTAGCCCAATTATCTGGATAAGAGACACAGTAACTGTCCCGTTAACTCCAAATGTGAATGGTCTCTAGGATTTGAATTTGCTGAGCAGGAAACTAACGAGAATCTGTCTACCATAACTTATCAAACTAAGTCGTAGATGGTTGTCAGTGCTCTACTTGCTACCATTACCTACAACCAAAGGTATATTGAAAGCATCTTTGAATCCATCGATTGGGTCTACAAAAAAGAGGGTAAACGCCTCGTCATTGTATTGTATCAAACTTGAGGTAACTGCACTTTTGTAATCAAGGCTATCCCAGCGTTTCTCACACTCATAGTCGACTGTTCCCGTGGTTACTGCCGTGATTTTCTCTATGAGATTGTACCACGCACAATCAGCGTTGGTGGATGTGGAAGAACCTCTGATATGAAAAGCTGTTGCATGTTGGAAACTAACTCTTGTCTTTTGGTTTCCCAATCGTCCAAGATTTAATCTTTGATTCGTCTGTGTTCAACCCAGTGCACCATTCACGTGTTGCTCACTTGATGAACGTCGCGTTAATGTGAAATCACGTGTTCAAGCAAATTGCGGTGAGCACTTTGTGAATGAGTCCACGTCATGTTTTTGTCAGAACACTCGGCTAGAATGGAGTGTTTGTGACAACTGGTTCATGGACAACACATAAATGAAGCTACCGATCACCGCTCCAGCTGACCGCAACAATATTATGAGGTCCAGTTATACATAGCCAGGCAGTTAATTGAAGCTCAAACCCTACGTTGAAATCGTCTGGAAGAATCGATTGGCCAGTCATTCGCGTTAATCAAACTGTGTTGGAGGGTGGACCATATAACTGGTTCACCGCATTATCAGTCTGAAAATAATTAGACCATAGATACTAAGAACAGTGACGGAATTGCCTCGACAGAGTTGAAGACGCATGGACACCCTTGAGGGTTAATGTTTTGTGGTTTCCTATCCTGAATAAATTGACGTCAGTAGCAACTGTAAAACAGACATTGCGTTATCAAACGTCATCAGCTGAATGAGCAGAGACTTTCAGTTGGCTGGCAGTTTGATGTCGTTCTGACCAGCTCCTTCTATATCAGAAAATTTGTTAAATAAAGCGCTGAGAATCTTAAAGTCAAAGTTTGTGACACTTATTTAACTTGCACACGACTCGATTCACTCAATAAACTACATGACTGACTGTAATCTCAGTATAAGTCTATCCATATGACCAAGCAACACTGACCCCCTCAACGCCATACACATGAAGTATGACTTATGTTATCGGTAGCAAAGGTAACTACAGACTACAAATGAGTACCATCTAGTAAGACGCATGTGACGAGATGTATATGTCACCGTCAGCTCGTTACGCCTGAAGGGTAAGCGACTTTTCTAGCCTAGACAGACATAATAATAGGCACAAAATTGCTCCTACTTCCGTTGTTGTAAATTGTGCAATTAAAACTGAACTTAAAACAAGTAAGATCTTGTATTTCCGTCAAATAAAATTGAATCAAAGGAAGATGACTAAGCGAGTTAAAAAATCAGAATATGTTGGGCGTTGTTTTGTGAGGAACCAGTTTCACGACTGAATGACAGTGAAGGAACATTACTAGTACCTTTACTCAAAGGAGGCGGGCACAAAGTCTGCCCACTGGCACGAAGCTCTTCGGCAATGAACCATTTGCTTATGCTGGTTGTACCGGAAAGAACCACTTAAAAAGTTATTATTACGACTTGTGATTTCATTGCTAACTAATGAGAAAGTCAGTTTCTTTCAACCACATAATAGCCAGCTTAGACTGTAGGGGGGCAGCTCTGACTTCTTAAAATTGAGGATAATCAGCGACCAGTAGAAATTTAATTTGAATGAATGTGAGATAACGAGCTTTTAATGGCTTGAACTTAGAAAGTGAATAAGGAACCAATGATAGGCGATCATTGCTGATTCATGGTGCACTCGTAACAACGAACGTGAGTAAACTAACTAAGCTGGATGGGAGTTACAATTAAACTTATAGTATCGACATAATGCTGAGGTTCCTATTGTCACTTACATCGTCATAAGCATCGAAGATAGCCATCTGTCATCATGACATTTCTTTATACATATGTTCTACATCGCAAAATTGCGGCCACATTTTCAAGTAATGCACATGCCATAATCTTTACCGTAACCCAGTTATGGACCTTTGAAGAGGGTTTGTTCAATAAGCACAAAAATACATCAAAGCGTAGAGGTTATCTGATATGCTGAACACTACCCATAGATGGACCCAATGCTATAACGCAAACTTGGTTTCGGTCAGCTACCACTCACGTCTTGATACATTGTTACGTAAGAACAAAATCACACGACCATTGTCATTATCAGATATCAGTAAGGGTTGTGAGTCTTTCACGTCATGATAGTAACCGATATAAATTGGCAAACAGTACGAGAGTGTATTTGTTACAACTGCTGGATCGGTCAGCAGGCCATCACAACGTGGATTTGTTATTGTTTTGTCCATTTTTCAACTAGTGTAACCTTGTAAAAAGAGGTTCCATATGGAATAAGCTTATACATTCCATTAGATATCTGATGGAATGTATAAGCTTATTCCAACTCTTATTTTCTCTCGAGATACTAAGCTGTTTACATGCGCTTTTTTTCTCATACCATCCACTGGTTGCTAAATAATAGTTTGACAGTCTCTAAGTTGAGCAAAACAAAAACAGTTTGACGCCACTTGTTGGTGTACAGTCTATGTGAATCACTTGTTAAATTAAAGAAAGTTATTGAAACATTTATCTTCAATCTCGGAAACTTAAATTGACTATTAACTAATAAGCTGAGAAAAAGATATTCTTGTTCTTCCTTCTACCATAGCTTCGTCCGTCTTCGCCACTTCCGTTAGAGGGACGCCTGCACAAACCAGTTCAGACAGAGTTATATTTGGAACAATTGACGGACTTGGTTGAGGAAACTGATATAGATTGTCAGACTGATGCTTTCTTGAACCGGCCACCATCACCGTTGTATGTACCCGCCAAAATTGGAGCGGACGCGGAAACACAGATTTATGAGGGTGACGTAAGTCTGGAATGCTGACACTATTCAAAAAATCTGACGAGAATGAGCTTATGATGCATGTTTATCGGTATTAATAAAGACCTAAACTGAAAACTGGAATGAGAAGTCCTATACCAGCATACTGAACAGGTTTTTGATATTATCAACTGTATAAACAAACAACTCAAGACAGTGTGCTAGTATTACTGTAATAAGCTTAAAACGCTCGGCTAGATTTCCGATAAATGCAAATTTTGTTTTAAACAATTTTCCAGTTGTTCAAATTGCCAGTCAACTAATGACCCCTAGATAATCCCAGTTTAATCAATGTGAATAAATACACGGTTTAACAGTTCAAGAGCTCCGTTGACGAATCCCTTAATATCAAACGAAAGTAAACAAGCCTTGAACTTCTGGAATTATTTGTCACACCAACATTAAGACGTACTTTGCTCCTTGCGTTAACGGGTACAGAAGACAATCGGAAAAGACTTTCAGTTACCAAGGGTAGTTGTGTGTAAATCATAACCAGACCGATGCATACTCAAACAGTATAAGACTTGGCAAAAGTTGTGGTCATTACACCGTACGTATTCTTCCTGCGATAAAGCTATGTTCATTTTCCGGATGGTTTGTGTGCACCTTGGTCAAGTCCAGCCACCCAATTTGTTAATCACCATCCAAGGGCAAGTGTAAAATACATTGCCTAGGTGTCCTCCTCCCAAGTGTTGCAAAGCTTGTCTACCGGTAATCAAAAAGAAATCGTCCGAAAAATGAGCTGATGTATTTTTTACTTAAGTTCCCCATCTGGCAGGATGAACAAAACCTCACTCGCTTAAACAATGACTTAGTAAGTGACAAGTCGTTTAGAAGATATGGTAAATTAAATGAGATCCAGCTGCAAAAGTTCTAGGCTTCGGCTGGATTCGAACTAGTGAAAGTAACGGTGGGTCTCCATGCGTCATCTGTTCTACCAACGGTTCCGCACCTCACATGGAAGAGTTCATGTTTCGTAGAAGCATTTTGTTCTTTTCATTAGTTCATCTGCAACTGACATGTGGACCAGGTTAGAACTGTATTGCACCTATGTGATACTCACTTAATTATGCCAATTAATGCGCAGTTTACCTTGCAAAACCAAGCCTATCTATCAACGATAGCTCACTGTGCAATCTTGCACACAACTGTACTGATGAGATTCTACAGCGTATGACTGAGTCTTCAATGATTAGTTCCTAGTGCATGATTCTAAATCATGTTACATAATTCTGCAAATGTTGCACTTCCTCGCACATCTCACGCGAGCATGCTGATAGGAGATTCTCTTTTGTAATCACAATTCACTACAATTTAATATAGTTTTGCTTGTACTTTTTGAACAGCTAAAAAGTTCACTTCTTTGTAACAAATCAAAATAATTCCTTTTGGTAATTATGTGTGCATCTCAATCTAGTGTGGATGTTGACAATTTAGACTGAAAAGTGACCTCCATTTTTCATACGTTGAGTCGGAGTTACTTTAATCATATACAATGCCATTTAACCACGTACCAGGCTTTGTGTGAACACCGTTCATCTACTAGTCGTACGTGAGCTTAACTAACACGGAGCGTATGTTGTATTATATCACATGCCCGGGAGAACGTAGATTATAGACTTTAAAAAGGACAGTATTTTTGTGTTCAGAGGGAGATGTATTTTAGGTATCAATATATCAAAAACCGGATGGGACCACCTGATTCAGTGGTGTACCATTTTTAGCGCTCTCGTTACGCAGGATACAAAACACAAAGTCATTGATTGTGAATTTGTTAGGTTTACACTAAAGCTGACAAACAGAATAAACTCTAGATAGTATGTTGAGTGAATAGGACACTAGAGGATGGGCAGTCACCAGTTGTTCAAAAACAACAGCTTACGGAACCTTGAACAACACGTCCATTCCGATTAGCAAGCACTCAAGGAATCCCAGATTTACCGATTACCCTAGGCGTAGAAAAGTGTTTTAAGCAGGCCAGTGAGGGATAACAGTTTTCTGTGATAGATAGGGTCAGTTGCATTAATCTGATGTCCGGGTGCACCAGTGAGGTGATTCAGGCAAGAGCCAACCGGTTGCATGCTGTGCTCATTTGGAGGTGGCCAGTTGGTTATCTGGTGTGTCTTCAGGATCAATGGTAACGGTTAGCCGACTTTTCCGAAATAGATTCACTTTACACGGTCATATGTGTTCAAGTGGTTTGGCCTAATACGTACTGACACTAAACGCTTCAGAAGCACGACCATTCAGTCCATACTGCCAAGAGGATACCAAGTGAATCCACACTACAGAACATAATCCAGTGTCCCGGCTTGTGTACAAACCAGATCAGGATCTAATCGATAACCTCTGGAGTCTATTGGTTAGATAACCATAGGTTAACGGGTTTTCTTATGTATGGTAGTTGAAACTGACGGGTATCAGTAAAGAAAGCTCGGGGCTAAATTTCGCAGTCACATCTGCACCACCGGATAAATTACATGCACAAACGATGAGTAGAAGTTCTCAAGGAAAATGGAGCTCACATTTCATCTGAAAGATCAACGGTCTACTTTGGTTTGAAGTACCTGTATTGTTACTGCACAAGGCAAACGCGTTCCACACAGATCAATGTATTATACTGATTTAGCAAAATAGTTGTATTTCAGTGTGCGTACACAAACTCATCTTTCCTGTGTATGAATGCATTGGGGGTATTCGAGAAATTGCCACCCATTTACTTGAGAGATAGAGTATAAGTTTGTTGCTTTGGTGAATAATACCGTCGATCATGCTTAACAGAGAGTAGTTTCGCGAGGATAGTGTACAACAAACTTTATACAATCACGTGTTTATTTTATTAGGCCAAGTCTAGTTTTTTTTTCTCGGAAATACAAGTTTGTCCCATATAATCGTGCGTTCTGTTGTTTTTCTGACAGCTGTTTAATTTCGACCTTGAGGTTGTGCCGGTGCTGGAGGTGTTGGTAGGTAAAACAATTGAACAGGCCCTGTTGGAAGTCACGGAGGAAGAAGAGCTAGCTAATATTCGGGCTCAGCAATGTGCCTTCGAGGAGCTTCGACAAGCGGAACAGGTGGAAATGCAACGAGTGATGGAACATGACAGGAGACTCAGGTTTGTACATCTCAGTAATTTTTTGAATCCGTTAATTTTCAGAGTTACCAGATCTAGCAACCAAAACAGGCCATGGGCACAGATATATGGCAGCTCATTGAGGTTGATATTGATGGTACGAGCATCAAAATCATTAACTTGTTACTACCGTAGTATGGTACTGACGGGACTCCTGAGAAAGTCGGACTAGCAAACAGCAGTCTTTCATAACTAACTTTGACCTCCTGGATTAACGGTCCTACCAGACGACAGTACGAACAGTTTACACTTTAGTCCTGATAAGAAAGAGCATGTTGACGGATTTGCTTGTCACAACTGTGCAGTATGGTGTACAGATCACTCTTTTGAGTGCAGTTGTTACTTATTTTCAAAGTGTATGTCATGGTTTGAAGTAATGTGTTTCAGATTCATCCAATAGTTTGACTGGTGGAAACGTAGTTACAAGTTTCAGTTGATAGTTGTGGTGGTCTGGACGCCCTCAGATGAATTTTTACTGTCAAACACAGAATCCATTCACGTCATCAAGCAAAAGAAAAACAATTAGGCGAGCCTGTTTAACACAGTAAGCCACTTTAAGGACAAACGAAAAAATGAGAGATAAAAGTACGGCGCTAAGATGAAGGATTAGAACCACGCCCGCTTATTTTCTAAAAAATACTAAGACTTCAAATGGGCTTAGATGATGGTCATCCTCTGCTTCTGCATAGGACAAAACCAAGGAATGCATACAGTTATGCACGTACATAAAAACCCTGGGCATGTGACTTTGCCACAAGAAACAGTACACCCCTAATTATGGTCATCTATTGAGAGTACGTTAGCTTCCAGAAAGTGTGTATTTCCGACAAATTCCAGCGAATTTGGCTGATAGAACTGAAAATCCTTCCCGTTTGACTGCGCTTTTCAACATCAGATTAACAGATTAACCGAAGGAAAAATTGTGACTAGAAATGAATTGCGTTTATTTTAAATCAATTAAATTTCCGACTACTTACCAGAAATAAGACCTGGAAATTTCACCTTGACTAGTAGGTGCTGATCGTGGAGTAATAGAGTGAAGTTAGCATGACCGTTAATGTGCCTTCTCTAAATATCTTCATGCAGTCTGAACATTACTTACAACCGAAAGTGACTGGACGTTTAGGACAATTCGGCTGTGACTTAATCGTCGACAGGGTTGTCTCGTAAGAACGTGAACTGGAGTACAGAGACAAGTATATATATTAATGATGAGTCCTAATGCTACCTTCTGAAAGAGACTGACTAGACTATGACCATTTCTAATATAGTCATCAGTCGACTGATGTATCGGTGACTGATTACAACTGTTTGCCGATACTACATGGTTAGAGAGCCTAACGGTGTGAGCTTCAGCAACCAGTGGTAACAAAGATAGAACATAATTCACGCTTGAACTCTCATACTATCTGTGTCCGTAATGCCCACTAAATTCAGGTCGCTGTTCAGTGCCCAAAACGTAATGAAAGTCCTAGATAGGTTTTACACACAGCCGAACATAGGCACGAAAGATGGAAAATCACATCCAATTTTTGAGGAAGAATACATTATATCAGCAGTATTTTCGTTGTTACTGGATTCAAAAACACTTTCCACAAAAATTTTCATTTTTGTCTGAATCCAACGACCGTATATGTCAGCACTGTCGATTCAGCTGACTGACAACTCGTTCCTTCTTGTATTCTCAAGCAGAATTGATGGTCTCGCACCGATTGGTAGTGGTTCGCCTAAGGACAATCACTTGTGTGCTATAACCATTTCACTGCAAGTTAATTGTGTTGGTTAGCGCAGATCTCGATCCACGATTATTCTTTCACTGGTGTCTCATCTATCTCCGTGTTTCTGAACACTGAAACTACTGGGATCTGTGGGGATTAAAAAGCTCATTCCGCTCAGCAATCGCGTACGCTTGGTTCAAACATTCCAGTTCCACTCAAAATTGCAGAGAGCATGCAAATACTGTTGCTCATGTATGTCGTGATGGCAAACTGTTTATAGAGCCCAATACCAATGTGATACCCAGTAACAATCTGTGTTGATTGGCTTTAAGCAAATGACCGAACAGGAGACTAGAAAGCATTGAGGGATGAAACCATGAAATACGGGATGGAAAAAGAGGAATGTCTGACTAGTCAGAACGACAATGCTTATCATGCGGTTCTGGGGCTGAAGAATGTTCTTAAAGGAAACAATTTATTTGGTTCAACAGTAGATACCCTGTCACGGGATTTTAGTCAAAAGATGGATTTTACTAGTAAACATAGAGTAGATGGAGGCTCCCTGAAAGGTTTACTGTTTTCTGATGGTTTCCTCAGAAATCTCGGGGAAAAGTAACCACAGTCATCAATAAGTGATGAGCATATGTATAACTGCTACAGTGAGGACATTCCTGCAAACGTCAATAATTTATCACGGGTATCTACTGTTCCAGACTTGTCTAAATGCGCTCACACATTCAGTTAGTTTAAATCAAGAGTTGAGGAGAAAATGCGTTTCACTTTTTTGAGGTAAGCCCAGTCAAATGATACGACTTGAAACTAAATCTCCCAGTGTAGTTGCGGTGAGTTGTCGTAAGCTATAACCGTCCAGATCGCCACTGAAATATATCGACCAGTGGCCAGTCAAAGGTACCGACGCATTAGATTAATCAATGTGTCGCTCGCTGCACATATGTAGTACCCACCTAGCTAACCACAGAGTCTCTAATGCAACAGTAATATCCGACGTAATCTGCGTTTACTGCCTGATTTGTTCAGTAATAACTTCTTTCGGTCAGATGTCGGTCTTCACATTATCAGTTTTGTTCAATTATGGGTAGACAATGCGTCCGATCCCAGTTCAGTTAGCTATGGAGTAGTCTGGTTATCCTTCACATTGAAACTAATACAACGCTGTATGTCGACGCAAAGAGAATGATACGATTAACTTGGCGTGAAAACCTGATCCAGTTTGCTGAACCTCAAGCGACACTTGACGATGAACTGAAATGTTCTTCCAATCAACCTCAAGGGAATGCAAGTAGATTTATTTCGGAAAATATAGCAACGAAGGTACCCCGTATTCAACGCTCTTCAGTGGACATTCCCGGTGGCCGTATTCTGCTCATGATTTAACCACTGTTTAAGTAAGTCTGTCCGTTCGCAATAAAAGTTGCCTATCAACGTACAAAGCGTGTTCCTGTACCAATCTGTCCACTGGGTAAAGGAATGGACAAATATGTGGAAGTGTGGGGGTACAATCAGGCCTGGTTAAAAAGTTGAGGATTATCTTCCACACAGCCAACTCGAACCACGCAATTAACTCTAATGAGTTGCCAAATGACTTCAACTAATTGGCCGAGGCAGGTTCAACCGCGATAGCTTGCGATGAATAGAACGATCATGGATCAATTGTATAGTCGGGAACTGTAAGCGAAAGGAAGCTTGTTAATATCTCAAGCCTTTCTTGACCAACGATCAATTTACCGTGACGCCACAATTGACGCAAACTGTTTGTGATCTGTCTTATTCAAAACTGTACTTTACAATGTCGGACTGCAGAAAATCAATGGGCAGTAGTTTAAAAAGTGGATATATATTGGCCTGTTGCCAATATCTCGAAAAACTACGTTTGGTAATTTGTTCTTCTAATATCGACTCACCTGGTTGCTTAGTGTAAGTCCATCGATGAAAGGGTAGGCTGTCAAAGGCTATTTGTCACTCAGACTGGGTAGGGGTCGGTGAACCTCAGTGACTACATTACTGGTAACACTGGGGTCATCATAAATAGCCGAACTGACTTCTGAAGGCGAATCCAGAGCGACAGTCCAAGGAAAAGATCGTATGTAGGACAGACAACAAAATTTTGAGAACCGTACGACCTGAATGAATTTTTTATCAGTCGGACTTACTAGCAAGTGTAGTATTTGCTTGTTAATAGTTGATGACAAGGTTCGACAAACGATATTGGCATCATCGTAATTTCCAACTTGGAGCTGTACTTGTACGTACTTTGGCGCTGAAAAATGTCCATGAGATTTCCGATTGAAAATAAACAAACACATAGCTAGGGAGAAAAACAGAAAGAAGAGAAACAAGAGCAATTAATCTTCATCAAACAAAAAAATCGGAAAGTTTACGGCCTCAGGATCGTTACTGACTGCGACAAACTGCCGTGTTAGAGATTGCATTCAACCAGCGGCGTGGATGATCGCGAACTCCCCAACCGAGTAGAAGGGATCTACCAACCTAGTTTAGTGGAACGGTTGAGGCTTTCGTAGCTCGAAACCACGTCATCGTCTGATTGCCAGGCGGTTCCGTCCAACCATCGGCAGTCATACTGGGCACTATCCGGCGCGATAGACGTCCCGTCGTTATTCAGAGTACGTGATACAGCCGACGAAGATTTGGCATTTTTATTACCTCGGTTATTGGTCGCTAACATGCATATTTCCCGAATACGCTCCGATGGTCCCTCGCTTCGCTCACAAAGTCTATCCATTTGATACAAACTAACTGGTGGAGACAACGGTGTTCGAATACCGAGAGTGTGTGTATCTTCTGCACGAACGGGCCAGGTCTCTTGTCTATTTAGCAAAAGTGAACGTGCATATGCATTGAGAACCATGTTCCAATTGCCAACAGACATCTTTGCGACGCCACAAGCGACGTATGCTGGCGAATGCACTACGTGTTTTCCCTTTCTTCACGGATACCTAGTCAACCACATTAAAGACCAGAGAGATGCCACTACTCAGGCAGATGATGTGACCGGCTGTCTCCAGCTGCCTGACTGCATTAACAAAGACAGCGCCAACGTCAACCCAATCTTGTAACAACACTCTGACCGTATCGTGCAAACTCGTTATATCGTTTAACCGACACAGCATGATCCACATGTTTTCTGCGGATGAACAAAGTAGGGCAATGTAGTCCACATGCTCAATATCAGTCAGCTTACTGCCTGACAGAAACTGCACTGTGGGATACCCGGATCTACTAAATGTTCCTCTGAAAATATTGCACATCACAAAGTTGAAAATGAAGGGGAAGATTGGACAATCTGGTCGGACGCCACTTGGCGTGGAAAACGCTCGAGATAGCTACCCACAAGTGTTCACTCTGCACTCAGAGCGGGCTTGCAACTTCAACAAATTGACAAACTTAACTGGGACTCCTCTGCGATGAAGACAACCCTAGAGAACGTGTCGGTCAGCCGAATCAGCAGCAGTCTTTAGGTTCAAAAATACCAGGTCTGTTGACTGGGAGAAGTAGTGCCGATGCTCCAGTATCTCCCACCAATACATCTGCGACCGGTTTGGAAACGCACCTATTCTCTTCCTGTAGGGCTATCTTTGTTTTTCAGAAGTCGCCGCGTTGTGAGACCCACGAACCCCTTAGATGGGACAGAGATAAGACCTTTGTGGTTGTCATATGATGCCTTGACGCCGTTTTTGAGGATGTACTGATTTTTGGTAGCCAACAGTCATGGGGCACCTATTCAGTTTCCCATAAGGAACAACAGACAACAATCTTTCAATGACATTCCTTACAAATTGCTAAGGAAAGCAAATTTAGACATGCGGTCTTATTATATTGCAACAATTTTAACTCCAAATCCACTTTCCTTTCCCACGGAGGATTTTCGGGATCATCATAGCTAAACACGCCATCTCTACCATCAACAGTTGGACTGTTAATCAATGTCCTCAATTCATCTCTCAAGTCATTCAGACAAGCTGTAAATAAATGTGCCAACTTTATCACGTATAATCTCACTAGTGCCCCACGAACGACGAGAGCAGCCGCCAGTCAGGGAAAGCGGTACCCGGTAATTTCATGACAAAAATGTTTTCTCCTTTTATTTGGATAGCCCAGAGGAGTGAAGCCTACGATCTCTAAACAAACCCTTCTTAAGTTTGTGTCTTTGCCACATTTTGAATCATCGGGATCAGTTGAAGTTTGTTCATAAGTCATGATGAATGAACAGAAATCCACTTCTTTCACGTGTACACGGTTTTTGTGGAATAGACCACTTCACAGGAGATTCACGCAACCATTGGTATTTTCACCCTGATGTTAGTTTGGGACATCCCACTGTTACGACCTGGGCAGTTTAACTGTCAGTATTGTTTAGTAAGCGTTTCGTCGCTCAATTTCCAGCTGTGTGTGAGCATATAATCCCAGATCGAAAGATACAGCGAAACGGCCATGAACAACGACATGATCCGAGTCGAGGTGAATACTCTAGAATGAACGGTAATCTTTGAAAGAATGGCATCGCCAGTAGCTGAAGAAGATATGACCGAATTGTGCCTATGGTTTGGTTGCACAGGGTGGTCTCCACCTGAAACGACTCTCGTACCGAACCTTGCGGTTTGTTGTAGAGAACATGGGGGAACAACATAACTGTAACAGCCCGCCGGCACTGTCGGAGAGTAGTACGCAGACGTCAAATCCACTACGCAATCGCTTCTTATCGGGAGTAAAACAACCAAGCCGTGTGATTGTATCATCAGTAAGGATACCAGCGTTCGAGTGTTTAATTTGTCTCAGAAGGTCAAAAATGTTAGTATGGAAGGCATTCTTGACAGAATATGCACATATGGAACATATACAGGTATGACAAACAAATGTCTTTCTGGTCTGCGTCGACAAGTTTTGACTGAAGCTCTAAGTGTGAGGGCGCACAGACGATTACTCATTGGAATCCAGTCGAGAGTTCAGCGCAATCTCCACTCTCGCTTGGCAGCGTGATTCCGGTTCATCGTCAACATAGACCCTGGGGAAAAACCGCCAACCCAAAGCATTACTCGGGAACGAATTCAAATGTACGAACACGAAGCTTGTAAAGACGCGTTTTGAAGACACAACACACACCAAATTGCAAACTCGAAAGAGTGTTCGCCAGAGTAGCTTGCTGACCTATTTGTCAAAATGTATGGACATTAAAAGCGCCAATGTTTACCAACTGTCTTGGCATGAAGAAACAGGAGGAAGAACGTGGAAAAGAGTGAACTTTCCGTTAAGGCAACGACAGGTTCCGATAATTCCCGTTCGTCTATACTGCGAGGGTGAACTGTGTTTGGAGACTCCACCCTACGCTTCTAAATCAAAAGTGCGACTCCCGAGGTAACAGGAAATAGCGATTTTCTAGACAGACTCTGACCGGAGCCAATGGCTAGAAAGTCCGACTCAATTGGCTGTGACAAGCTTGTCTAGACCTATGGCGTAGTGAATAAAACTGCTGTCTGATTTTTACCAGTGTTGCGCGCGAGTAATGTATTCGAAGTGACATCCGGCTTTTGAATGATACCAAAGGTTCTTGGAGCGTATTGGATAACACGCAGGTGGTCAGGGTCAACCTCAGTCGTAAAGTAAATATCACTGGTATACCAACAGGAACCTTCCTCATTACCCAAACACTCCTACGTGACCAGTAATGCGCGGTACTAATCTACGAGTGCAACTGCTTTTCGTTCGATCACTCCCGTTTGACCTATCTGATATCGCTGTACCTGGAAGGACCAAAGTTCTGGTTTGCATATCTCTCTGGATTAATGCAATGCACAATCCTGACCACAACAACGTAACAGTGAAGGATGAGTGACGTACTTCTGAACTTTTTGTTCTATGGAAATAAGATGACAGTGACTGCTAGTGTTGTTCATATCATATCAACAGAATTTCCCCAATTCTTATCAGTAAGCGAAATAAAGCTCAACAAACTTAAAGATTTCTGCAATCTCAACTTCAAGAAACTTCCTAAGTTTGAGGTCGTTCAGCGTACTTAATAAAACAACCGTTGTGCCTCTAACGAAGGCGGTTGGGAAATCTGACTTATACTAACAAATGAATGTTGTTGAGCATTCGTGTATGATAATCTGGTCATGCCTGAGACAAGCTCCGTGACAGAGTGATGAAACCAGATGTCCCCTGAATGCTTGCCGGCTGCGGAAAGAACATACACTACTGACGAGCCCTAAAATTTCGTATTTACATAAAACCATTAATAAAAAATACAGCCCCCTCCCTGATCTGGAAGAATAGTCCAATCAAATCGCGTTACATAGGTGTAGCACGACATCGCGTTTGGTTCACTGTACTAAAAGTCATGAATGGTCACTGGACAATCGTACAATATGCTAGTTTACGCAGTAATGACGTCAGTTAACCCACCACGGACCTGCATTACAATAGAAACGGTTAGTACTTAAATTTGTCTTTGTTTCTGTTGCTGTTGTTTAGTTAACAAGGGCAAAGTTGTTTTGTTGGCATAGTTGTAACAAACAGATCCTAGCAAGGACAAACGGTTAGTCGGGGAGGTAAAACCACTTGCGTTTACGTTCCATCCCTTCATCCCGCTCCACTACGAATTTTCAAGGATTCAACATTTTGACGATCTGATGCCTTATTATAAGCACTCGTACTTAATTTTTTCATTTGAATTGATTTGTGCCAGTTACCGACCCATACATCGCTGATTCACTCAACTTCATGACTAGGCCTAAGTAACCATGTGGAATCGGGGTTGCTTCAGGTGTTGCACATACGAATGAAACCATGTTAAGTTGTCATGTTGAGGCTGTAAGTGGCATGACTTAACTATAAGCCCCAACAGTAACTTTGCAAACAAAGCACTGCGAAAAAAAGATAACTACTAGATACTGAATAAAGTCAGTATCGGCTACCTGTCACATTCCTATGGGAAAAAACATTTTTATCTTAAGTAGAGTGTAGCAAATAGATAAGGGTAAACTACGGAAGGAAAATCAGGAGCTCACAAGCTGTATCAGTATGTTGACAGCACCGAAAAGTTTAAAAAAAATGGACTATATCATGCAAATGAGGCCAGAGAGGTATGTGTTATTCAGCAGGGTGCTTGAACAGTATATTAGTACGAATGATATGTTAAATAAGAACCAGTCGCAAAAAATTTGGACTTCGGTTGAATTCAAAAGAGCAACAGAACAAGCATTTTCAAACGCAGCAAGCGCTGGTTGGAATCCAGCTGAACACCACATTTTTGTGATTGGACTTCACTTAAATCATGACATCTGCCATACAACTGTTGTGAGTCTAGTGCGCAGATAGCGCAAAGATAATTTATTCACAAAATCAGCACATGAGGTATGTGTTTCAACACCACCTCAAACAAAAACAATCATCTCCACCTAACACTAATCCCGGGACATTACGGTTGCCAGTGCCAAGTTCATGTATGGAAAACACCAATTGTTGTATATACCAATGTTCCCTCTTGTATTTTCGGTCGGTTACTTGGGTAGCTAAATAAGTGATTCCACCTGACTACTGATGAGTAAAATACTGTATGATTGGTCATCTTCACTACACTACATTTCAAGTAGTACTGATGCCAATCTTTACTTCACTTTAGTGTACGCTTTTTCGGCTATTTACATACTCACAGTTTCAGTGAACGATAGACCGCGAAACTTAACTTGCACAATAATACTAACAATAATGATAATAACTGTGAAGTTTGTTTTTATCTTTAACAGAGCACGCACTACAAAAAACGTCTCAGTGTGTCGGGAGCCGCTGCTGAATAACATTTTACCAGTTACTTGCAAATAGTTATGTCTAGCACTGCAATGCAGACGCTATATTATTTTCTGCCTGGATGACATGAGTAAATCATATGAAAGTAAGTGTTGACCTTACTTCAAAATCCTGATCAACATTCTCTCTTAATTGAAGTATTCTCTTGAGACAAGAAGAATTAATTATATGCAGAATATCTTCAGAGGTATCAGGATGACTTAACACTGTAAGTGACTAGCCTGGAGCTGTGTCCTGCTACTAAAGTCCAACCCCATAACGCGGTCCCGTTTGGTAATGAGTGAGGATTACAAGCTGTTGTAATGAAAGTACTAAACAAGGGCGATCTAAAACAAATATTATCTTAATACTTAAGAAACGTCAATCTTTAAAGTTTTGTTAACAACGTGTCCAGTATGCTAATGCAACCCACAAGCCTGGGGTTAATCTGCTTCTGAATAACAGAACGTTTGAGACCTACTCCCAGCTCTGGAGTACGGATGTTATTATATCGCCTCAGAATCAAACTTTGGACGGTACTTTCATGGTGGCTTTAAGTGTGATGAACAACTGAACCAGTTGATGGATACCTTTCTAACGGGTAGCAGCGATTTTATGAGTAAAGTATTTTTCAGATAATCTTAGCCCACATGAACGCAAATACATTGGTGGTTCACGTCTACATTCAGCCTCCAGGCGATCGTGAAGGAAAAACTGACATCAGTATGGAGAAAAACGGTATGAATGGTGTCTGACGGCTAAATTCCACTGGCCTGTAACAAAGCATTTGGACTTACAGTAACCACATCTCGGAAACAAAACATTGGGGTATTAGTAAACAAAAAACCTTCTCAACAAACCAACATCCCTACGGTTTGCATTGCCGACACCATTAAATGCATTTATTTCACTGGTGTCCCAACTGAACAACGGCAAAATTGACGTCAATGGACCAGGTTAACTACCCTCACTTTTAACATCTTTAGCCATCAATTTAGTGCTTCGCGAGAGCTCTATCACAAAGTTGAGCGCAACTTTCGGTAACCATCTTTCGTTCACTATGAGAGGTCACCATTTTACCTTCGCGCACCTTACGGAATTCTGCCGCGTCACCGGAAAAAGGTGTTTGCTGTGATAAACGACTAGGAGTCATCCTTAATCTATGGACTAGAAATCTTAGGACATATATATCTAAAAACAGAGCTGGTGGACTCATTTGACACTCAATACCAAATATGCATCGCCTAATTTCGTCGCTACTCAATGGCTAGCGCCGACGAATGAGTTTAATCGAACGTACGCATCTATGCTCAAATATATGAAGACGGTTCACAACTTCTACTGTCTGTTTAAATTTCGCAGCCGCTAAATAAAACGGCTCTCACAATGGTCTTATGTTCGCGATCTTAAGGCTACACAAGGATAACTGCCTGACGTCATGGACTTCCTTAATCAATTGTCGATACTCGGCCATTTATTAAGGCGATGTGGGCGCACCTGATTTGCGAAAACTGCCGCACCACTCTTTACGCCGTCCTGCAAATAAACTGCCGCATGCCTTAAGATTTCTTTATTAAACCTCCGACAATAATTTGGCTTTTACATTGGAATTCAGGCATAAGAACCTCAGTTCAATACATTGTTCTTTTGTCAAGGTGTCAACTTGCTTTTACCTAGCATGCGAGGAGGCAGTGGGAGGATGTTCTGCTATCGTGTTTAGACATGACATTTCGACTGAACAATACCATAGCGGTATTACGTTCGGCTGTCCGGGCTACTGGACAAGAACATAGAGTAGGGTCAATGTACGCGACACATCAGTAGCTCACAGCGACAAGCTTTCCTGACAGGTCCAATAGTGACTGGTTTGAATGACGTGACGTCACTGTCGCCCGATCGCAGAAACAACGTCCCGTAGACTTCACAGAATAGTGCACATGATTTTGTACTAGCCTGGAGGAGTTGAATTTTGATATAAGTTATATGTGTATGATTCACACTAAGTATTTACTAATTTACAGGATAAACCACAAAAAATACTTGAAGAACGTACATGTTAGCCCACTGCTTAGTGCAAAGCAAGTAAGCCATTTGTGGTGCAAGTAAAATGAATGAATGCGTAGTAGACGGACTTATTGACAAACTAACGACATTGCTCTCACTCTGCCACATTTCAACTCGGCTCACAACAGAGAAGAAAAAGATCGTCGGAAACAGCAATGCTTGCTTGCTGAGGCACGAGAACAGGAGCTTGTGGACAAAGTGACAGTTCAGGCATTTGCCAAGGCCTATTTGGCTGACCTGGAGACTACGGTGTTCACCAACCTAGCAGAGCATGGTTACTTCTACGACGTTGTTGAACATGGTGAGTTATACAGTGGAGTAACAGTGAGATAGCATGAACGTTATTACTGAGTATAATTTGTGGTGTTTTCTTTAATGTTCCCTCGAGTAATTGTCACAAACGCTTGAAACTGCCCTATACTCGCAACTCACTGCCCATAGAAAACTTTACAACAAGTTTGAACATTGCCGTCAGATACCCACCTGATCAGGTTGTTATATAAACGGTTTACTTTACAATAGGTGCGGGTTAGACAGTTACTAAGGAAATCCATTGGTTGATGGTGCTGATAATTTTCTCCTACAGCAGAATTCACTTTCGATGTCCTTGTTCCAGAGTTGACGGTTTTCTCTTGTGACTTTGTTTTCGGTGATTTGCTCCCCAAACGCAATATATAGGCAATCCCAGTGTGGCTTTTACTGTGACTGTTCAAACATTCTTATCTTAGCGAGACAACACGAAACTTGAGTACAGGTCTTCCTAAATCTCAGCAGGACTATTTACTCTTGCCCGGATACTTGTGCGTGACTTAATTAAGGCAACAACGTGCGCCACTGTTGAGGGAAACTGGAATCTATACCTTGTGCAAAATTTATCAGCAAAACATATGTTCACACTGAGAAAAGCTTTGAGAAACTGTAGGCGATATTCACAATGCAACAGCCCAAAGTCTCGAATGCTCACCGACAGCCAGTTTCTTACTGGCACTTCATCAGATATGAAGTAGATGTGATCTATGTAACTTTGAAAGTTCTAGAATAATGTGGATGCCACCATACCCCTGGCTGCATTTGTAAGCTATTTTGGAGCTTGCTATATACCGAGGATACGTTGGTCACACAACCCTCCGATTGTTGGGAAATAGCTACAAATAAAAGCAATCAACTGCGCACACTGTGGTGACTAAATGTTGTCAATTCTGCTAAACATCCGCTTGCTTAATGAGCGAAAGGAGCATACCCGTGATCACCAAAAGCTCCGCATCCTTATTATCGACCACGTGGTACAATTTTCATAAATTTTACTGAGTGACTGTCACACTCTGCCTGAGATCAGGCTGTTAGCTAAGTATCAACCGGTGATGCCAGAGACAGCGGTAAACTAATGACCAGGGCCACTCCAGTGCTCTGAAAAAGAGGCGTCATTTATGCTGATGGAAGAGCTCGAGGTGCTCAGGGATGATAATCAGATGATGCAGTTGGCATGTTAAGGCACTCCACTGTTTTGAGTTGGTCAACTGAGTGTGAACTGAGGGTGACCGCCTGAAGTTAATCGTTTAGAATGGATGACATGAAACCAAGTTCTTGGTCTGTAACTAACCAAATTAAACAAGGATATGTTTGGAAAGTTATGATCTTCTGAGTCACTGTGATAAAACAGTCGGAAAAATCAAACAATGACAATCCATTTCACGTTCAATCGTAAATATGCAAACACACATTCACTGTCACTGTGTGAAACAGAATACGTCTGAGTGACTCAGAAGCATAAGAGATAGTGCCACACAAACCCACGGATAGCAACCATTGGTGGTTAGTTTCAGTTTGGCTGATAGAAAAATTAAACTTCATAATAATTCAAAGTTTGTAGCTGTCACTGTTGAAAACTCGCGAACTAGTAAGGATCAACCTTTACTGTGCGCCCCAACTGAATAGACTGTCAGAATGTGCCTGTCGAGTATTCAGCGGTGAGTAGTGGTTGCAACCCGTGTCAAGCTGTACGCTTCCAAATTCGTGGTAAATAGGGATATCTCTCACAGTTGATCACAACCTTTGCATCCAGATATATTTTCTCAACCGACCTCTTGCGAAAAGGGGCAGGTGACTGCATTTCGCCTTTGATATAGCTTGTTTGTGGAGCGCAACAATAAGCAATGACCACTGAGACTGAGCATTCACAGATGATAATTCGGTCGTGTGAAATTAGTGGCTCAGTTGTCATTACGGTTATCTCACGAGAACGTAAACCGCAGTTCAGATCCCGTTTTATGAAAGAATGTACAGGACTAATGGACATAAACAAAGACGGACCTTGCTTCCCAATTTTACCTAACGAACTGCTTTGATTTGAGTTTGTAAACCATAAAGCGGTCGAAGAAGAGATCCCGCTAACTGCAACATCATATGTAATCAGTTAGAACGTACTGATTTGTGATTAACTTGTTATAGTTTCCTCGGGGTCGATGATAAGCATGCCATACGGAATTCATATCAAGTGTATGTCTATTAAACCAGAAGATTCGCCACTATGTGCTATAAAATAGTTTATTACCCGCAATCTTCAACTTGTACGACCTGCTTCTGCAAAATGGTGCGAATTCGTATACATTCCGAAACTTGAAACATTCCCTGATGTGTGATTAATTACGTACGTCAACTCGGATTTTACCTTCTATTTTTACAGCAATTCTCTTGAGCACGTTTAAGTTATGGGTAAATCGCAGAGTCAACTAAAGTCACAATGTTGGCGCTTTTCCAGTTGGCTTACTTATTCATAAGCATGTGAAGTGAATGCCACAGTATTTGTAATGGTTGATGTTTCTCGCTAAATTGTATGTGTTAGCTGGTAACAGCTCCTGGATACATAATGAAGTTCAACCTTCCCAAAAGAATAAACCTTGATTTCATCCGTTTTGTTAACGTTCATTTAAACTGAAATCAAAACGTCGAGACCAGATCGGTTTTTGTTGTGTCATCCTCCGACCTGATACACCACATTAAATGCAAAAATGATAATTATGAACGGATCAACTAGTCCCTGGTGTTCTGCGTGTCCAAATGAGTTGCAAACATGGTTACTGCGTTGTCGCATTGCATTTTGCACAGACCATAGAAAATGACAAGTTGGATAAGTTCACAAAATTGTGCGCACACACAATGTGGTGATTCAGAACAAATGGACTCGTTGGGTCTCTGTAGCCGTAAGGCTGTTAAATTTTAAGCATCAAAGTAAACGTGTCAATAATCCATAAATGAAGTTATATTCATTGCCAATCTAATCCTAGCCTGATAGTAATTTTAAAGTTCATCTGGTCTAAAAGTAACGTATTGGAAACGCTCATTTTCACTCAACTGTGATTTCTAATGTCATAGTTGTGCTTGTAATAAACAGCTGAAAGCTTAACAGTCAGTGCCTAGGTAAGTCTGTGATCAACAATAAGTTATAAGTTGGACATCCCTCAAACTAACTCACAGCTATCAAGATAACAAAATAATTCGCTGGTCACCTCGAAGTAGGGCAATGGACTCCACAGTTTTGTTCATATACCGTAGTTACTCAGTAGTGCATACTATCCTCGAATGTGGTATAACCTGACAAGGAAGGATCTAACAGCGTTTACCGTTCAATCCATGAACTGTCAGTCAACAGACCAGCCTCACAAGTGATACGAGGCTCGGATTTTAACTGCCGGTCCTGATAGAATTTGGTACACCACTTATCAACTATAAGCGGCGAGAAAACTTGAACCTAGTGGATAGTTTTTACCACTAATGAGCAGTTTGGCTTATTTAATGATTAAGATGAGATTGAATTGTAAAGTATCAATGCTCCGTCCGAATTCGAACCAGAGACGGAAACAGCATACTCAAAAGCAGCAAGCGCTCTACCAGCTTCCTAGTTCGATTGGTTCGAATCCAGCCGAAAACCTGGATTTTCACAATTCTGTCTCATCAGGATAGTTTTCAAATGAATCGACCGAAATACCTGTCTGAAGGCGAAACAATTTTAACGTGTAGCATTCAGCTACCCTGAATGGTCATTAAACAGACATTTCTGGTGTACTTGTGCTTTTCTTCTAATTGACCATCGGGAACGAAAACATGAAATAACAAACAACAGTGGGAATACTTGCAATGTTATGATAGAAACAGCCGACCTATGCATTTCTAAGTTCGAAACTGGCCTTTGTAAACAGGTGTCGCCTCTGGATTATCTCGGTCTCGAATTTTGAAATTATCCAGCCCGACACCCAAACTTTTCCAGTCCGCATCGTACTTATAAAGTTGCTACCAGTATCAGATTAAACTTCTCAACCAGCTGTCTAAGCAATACTTAATTTGTCCACCGTGTAAAACGCCTTCATACGATTTAAATCAACTAATGGTAACGGGAACTCTTTCGACAGAAAACCCACGATTATTTATGCATACTTAGTAAATACTTGCTCTTGATCACGAACACAATCCCTTGAGTGGGTAAGCATTAGATCATCCCTTTCATTATGCACTGAGTCATTTGATCCAGAACCGAGAAGGAGAAGAGACGCAGCAACACCGTTTGTTAGAAGAACGGGTCAGAATTAGACCAAAGGCGCTCTAAATGTATAGGACGAAACGATTATCATACATAGCCGACAAAACGCAGAGCAAATCAAACGAGCTGAACATATATGTCAGTCAGATGTAGAGCAAATCAGATGAAACAGTCACAAATGGTATTCAGCGCGTTAGAATAAATCAGGTTACGGGGGCCATCAGAAAGTAAACGCGAGAAAACACAGTCCAGATCGCTTACTGGCGTTCGACAGCACGGCCACAATCTGATTGGCTGAGTGGAACCGTACCACGCGAAACTGGGTCGATCGATCGGTGTGGCATGATGCGTCGTGGACGCCTCTTTAGAAAAGGTGCCCTCTAACCATTGGACAATCCCTGTCCAGCTGATTTATGTCCATTTAGATGATCTTCTGAAACTAGTCTCATCCAACCCACCGGCTGTGTTTGAGAAACTCTCGCGGCAAACACTATCAAGCACCACACTAAGCTTCTTAATTCATGAATTTATGGCCTGAAAATTATCTGAGCAGAAAACAATATAAATTGTTTCGTCTATTTCATTCACAAATTTCATTCACTTATCAGGATTTGTCTAAACGGGGGGGGGACGAAAGCAATTTCATCCGAAAGTGACTTTTGCTACACAGAGAGGGACCAAATAATGGATGGTCATTTGTCGTTATCAACATATATACCAGTATCTTCACAAGCACTGTTAATTTCTAGAAAAATTTCTCATAGGAATGCGGCGCATATCGGTATACCGAATGAAATCTTGACAAGCCAGATTACTTTACAGGGACTGGAGTTTACAACAATATTTTTCCATCCGGGTTTCTCATGTGATCCACTGTTGTCGCTAAAGTGTATTTCCGAGTGGTTCAAAGGCGATGATAAATCGTGTGGTCTCAAGCGACGCTGCGTAACTATCGGAGTACACATTTGGGATCATCTATAGATGAGCGGTTTATGTTTGGTGTTTTCAACTCCTTCAAACGGGGATTGGTAATCATCAGCAAGTGATGCTGACTTTTTGCGTACAAACAACATTTTTAAAACAGACTGTAAAAGTAGTGCTTGATGTAATCGGTTATCAATCTTCTGTTCAATAATTTAAACTGAAACTTTCACCAGGCAGACCTCTGTTCAGACAAGCAAAAATCATTGTCTTTTTATGAAATTATTCACTACTGATTTCTGAAAACTTCATATCTAGAAAATAACTCAACATCTTGCTACGAAAGCCCTATAACTTGACTATTGCGTTCGGCGGCAGGAAAATCAGGTTGATGGTACTGAGGGCAACACCCGTGTAAGGAGTACATTTATCTAATAGCATCAGATTCTACCACTGCACTCTAACTGGTGCGTTGCTGGGTTGCTTCAGGCACCTGTGGAACATGTCACGCGTTATCTCAGTCTTAGTGTTCGAGTACAGCCTACTGTACAATCGTTAATTTTGAAGCGGCGAAGAAGTGTGCCTTTTCTCATCTTGGCAGATTATAGTTCCACTCCTTTAGAATTACATTATATCAGTACGGTCAGCGTTTAGTTCGAAATATTCGATCCACAGGATTGTCATCCTTTTGTGCCTAAACTATTTTCAAACGACCAAAGGGAACGTAGGTGGAGATGGGCTTCTACGAAGCTTTTCAAACTGTCAATCAATTCAATATAAACAATAACGAGTTGCAAAACACTTACAGAATCATCTGAAACCCTGACAACGTGTCGAATTGCCAGTAGTTGTTGACGATAAATGTCTCAGTGCCATGTGCCTTATAGTCCGGGATAATTTAGGCTTACTGTTGCCATTGGGCAAAAACCAAAAGACCACGGCGATACCGACCAAGTCGGTAAGACATGGTCGACACAGCCTCTGTTCTGTGTGATCGTGGTCACAACTGAGCCAGTTAAGAGTACATTGACCAAGCTATTCTTGGCCGATGAATTTCATACGAAAAGATGTAACCATCAGTTTCATCACTGTGTGATGTGTGTGCAACTATTTGTGAACCGGCCAGGTCTAGATGAATTTCATTTTCCTATAGACTGAACATTACCCACAATTGATCCAAGCAGCTGTCGCATTCCCATAGACTTTCCGGTCAGCTCCTTTCGAAAAGAAGCACTAGACTCGAGTTTCGCTCTCATTAGAGCTCGTCAGTAGTGCATATCATCGCCACTGCCGGGACGTGAACCACGGACACGCTGTTCATGAAGCAACCGTGTTTACCACTGCGCCATTGACTTCACATTAGGCACGACCGAATTATCATATGTGAACACCCAATCACTTTCGCTTGTGAGTAGATTCATTTTATTCCTGCTTTTATCGGTGCCCTCTGTTGCTACTGGCACTACTGATTACGAAAGTATGTAGTCACCCGTATTTTCATTAACATGATAACTGTTCGGAAGGTGGTTGGTGAACCTCGAGTTAAAGAATTCTTTCAGTATAAATCCTCGAACCCACTGTTACATAGGAGTACCGATATTACATAAATGTTTACAACGCAAGTTACTGGCGTTACATAAATAGACTTCACGAGTTTCACTAATTTGATATTAGTGCTTACCATCTCTCGCATAACTGATGTAGTACCCCGGCGAATCCATATAAATATGTTGTACTTAGACTGAAGATGAAGCATCGAAAACAAGCTGGTTTGCTAAGCGTTTCTTCCAACTGAGTACAATTGTTTCATACTTAAGTCACGCCACCTGGGTTTTTGGAGTGAGATTTCGCATATTTTGACCACATACAGACGGAATGTAATTAAGTTAACACCTTCTGAAGGGCATTTCTGAAATTGTCAGTTGGTCAGACGGTTTTAGATATCAGCGACACAAAACAAGGAGTTCATTCAACACAGTCTCTCCGTCTGTGAATATTCTCGTTTGTGGCGTTATATCAAAATGCTGTGTTTTTCCGCTTGTTTATTGGTTTGGTCATCAATTTTGCACACAAAATGTAGGGTCTAAATTTTAAACGTTTGCGTCTTGGCTACTGATCAGACCTGCGATGTGCAGTTAACCATGTTTGCAGCTAACAGTTTTTATCAAGGCCAAAGTTGAGTTCACAATGCTACAAGGCCGGTGCCGTTCCAGCTTAATACAGAAAGTGTCTTGATTCATTTGAAAGACTGGCGTGATGCCATTAAAATATATAATCAGATTTTGATTAATGTACACCTAACTTTGTACCTAGCCAGAGATGAGGGAAAAAGAAATTTTATTCCGTTCCCGGATGTAGCAAACACCCGTAGATCAAATAGAACAATAAGAAGCTAACGTGGATGCGCAAGACATGCAACTTGCCAAGTGATATCCCGTGCAATATAGAAGAACCCCTGAAAGTGCTTTCCATCAGATACACAGTTTGTTCACCAAAAATGTCAAAGCCTCATTAATAAGTGGTTTATATGCATTTTTTTGCTTCCCTAACAACGATTACATCAACGCCTGGGAAAATGTTTCTCCGGTTGGTCCTTAAACGTCCAGTTTCGGATCTTGTGTTTTGCAATGAAAGAAGCTGGTTATCAGCCATCAACATTCAGTCGTTTCGAGCTTTGTCTCAAGTCACTTTGTAGGAATAGTCAGTTATCGTTTTTTCCTATCCATCGGCTCATCTTATGATTGTAAAAACGACAAGACTTAACCCAGTGTAAGTAATTTGTTTGCAAGCGGGGAAATAGGTATCGATTTCATGTGTTGTGTTATAAGTAAACTTATAAAGTTGCAGATTGTCGAAGGTATAAGTCGTTTCCCGACGAGTGTCACCGAAAAACTGAAGATCCAAACTTTTCCCTGCGTACTGTCGCCATCAGAATTTTATATGTCCACTTTAGCAGTGTTCACACACATGGAATGAACAAAATGATGTTATCATTATCGTTTGCCTCTTCTTACGAAGTACGTGCGTGATCTTTGTTGAATGCTGCTCAGTCATCCAGTCCGGGACTTTCACGATATCTCACAGTTTTGACGGATTATCTTGGTTCATGTAAACTGAACATCATTTATAAATGATCAAACGTTTTGCATTCCAACAGACTTTCCAGTTGGCCCATTACGAGATAAAGCACTACACGCTAGTTTCTTTCTTGTTACGGCCCGTCAGTTGTGCGTATTCTACCCACGACCGAGATTAGAACTATGGTTACATTTGCATAAGGCAACAGTTGCGCCACGACTGAATTATCATACGCAAATGCTCAGCCACAGTAGCTTGTGAGTGATGCTTACTCGATTATTTGGCCTCACTCCCATAGAATTTCTTTGGAGATATGTTGACACAGTTGCCTGTAAGAATGCGGAACTGCAGACGATTTCTGAGATTGTCACTGTTGGGAAGCATAGTAGTGGTTAAAACTAATACAATACGGGGCTTTTTTGTAACAATCTTTACCAAAGGTGGGTTAATTCGAACATAATAAAACTTCTCTTACTTTGAAGGCCATTAAACACTGCTTATATTAGTCATTTTTGGTCGAAAGGCTTACTGTCCGGTGGACGACATAGCCAGCTAGGTCAAAACAGGAGGACGTGTGCAAATCTCCAGATAGAACGAATGCAATCTTCAGTAGTTATTTAGATGAGCAATATTTTGAGAAGTAAACACATGCGTTCAACTGTACAACAAGTCAAAAGTTGTGTTCCTATTTCTGCACCATCCAAGGTATGCAAACTGGTTACGTCTATTTGTTTGAAACTTTCACTTTACCTAACGAGCCAATAAACCACACCGCGAGCTCAGAAATTAGACCTCTGCATTTTACTGCTCACTCTTACCTAAGGTCTTCTAAACTAACTTCCAGGCAGGACACAAAACATGAGACTTGTCTATGGAAATTTTCTGTGCAAGTTATGCCCTCACAAAGCCGTGCGTTTAGAAGCCGACTGTTATATATATATATATATATATATATATATATATATATATATA
>LUCH01002729.1:0-25792 GCA_013368495.1 Paragonimus heterotremus | reverse complement strand
TATATATATATATATATATATATATATATATATATATAGGGATATACACTGCTAAACACTTTCCGATTAGAGATTACAAAGCTCACTGAGATATCAATAGGAACGTGTAGAAGGAATATACATACGTGACCACAATGTGAGGCAATTATTGTTTTCAGATTCATGTCATCTTTGCGGTCCATCTGTGAGTAACCCAGTGTACCAAGAGATGAAACGTGAGAATATTTTCAAATTTAGACAGGCTAATTTCCTTAACACTTACCTGCTCTATCGTGTTGCATAAAATCCAGAAAATTAACCATGGCGTATACCACCAGCACATATCAAAATATTGTTCACTTAATAAAAAATTGTCACATCTCGTTCAGTGCTCACCATGTTAGTTGTTGACTTCCAACGTTAACCGTCTTATACACTTCTATCGTGGCAGTCTATCACCAGGCTATTCCAGCTGAGTACTTACCAGGCTGTGCAGATGATCGGTCAGTGGAGTCTATTCGTGAAATATTCGAACTTCAGTGCAGTTTGGCAGCTCCCTAGGAAGAGTGTGCAATGAAACACATGACGATTGCCGTTGGTTTAAATTCACCCAAGGTTCGGATGTTTTTAATTGCTGTCTAACTTGCACCTTAAAGTAATCGAGATTATGTAACATCCTTCGTTTTGTGAGGCCGGTATCGAAATGTACGCACGCATGTGGTGTGAAGTAATCGTACTTAGCTCTTTGTGTGAAACGTTCATTATATGACCAAAAATGTTGGACGTGTCTCTAAGCCACAAAGAGAAAAGCAGTTGTAAAAAGTCGGCACTATTGTCGGTGAATTTATGCTTTTTATTTCAACTCTTCTTGCATTCCAGATATCGAAGAAGGCTTTTTGCCGTGGCTGATGGCCGAAGTTGATGAAGAGATTGAACTAGAGAACCGGTCTCGTCTTCTGCTGGATATGATGATACGTGAGGTCAGTTTGGTCTGCGCACCTCCTAAACTGTTTGTTCAAAAATAGTTCGCCCCAACACTAAATAGTCTTATATTGAACTGTCTGTATGGGGTTAAAAAATTTGTCAGTCTAAGTAATTAGTTACTTCCAGAAAGAAATCACAAATAGCATGAAGACCTGCCACCATTATCGTACACTCACAGTTAAACGGTTTGCTTGTCTCATCACCGGTGGACTATAGTACACTATTATGCTTAGAGCAGTTTACTGTCAAACATTCAATTGTTTCCAATAGTCTTCGCATGCTTTTAATTCCAGACGTAAAAGAACATCAGTAACTAAGGCGTACTACTTAGTCTTAGCTACGAAATTGTATACAACGTGGATTTATGTCCTAAGTCAAAACATCTTGACCGCACGTGGATTCAAGCAATATTGAAAGAAGGAATCTTTATGTTTCAGTACAAAGTTATAGGCGTTTTGCTTATCGATGTATTTTCTTGTCTATATGTGGTTGATAAAGATAAACATACCACCTATTTTTGTACTCTCAAACGAAAAATCTAAATGTAATAAGAAACGTTATGTGGGTTGATAAACTCAAGAAGTTCGAAGTTAGACTATTAATTACTGTTGTCTCATACTCGCCTTGTGGCAACAAACAGCTTTTTCTCAGTGGACGAAGACTTGAACGAAATGCGAGCGTGAGTTCGTGAAGTTAAAGCACTCTGTCTATGGTTATTAACAATGGATTATTTCTAAGAAGCTAACGTCTCTGGCGTATAGATACGAAAGCAGAACTAACCAGAGATAATCTAGTGCTAGCAAATTTACAAAATTTAATAGAGAAGGCGGAAACGATCAGATTTGTAAATTACATCTGTAACTGGCGAATAAACGTCGTTGATGTTGAGGTCAACATTTTTCGGGCTAATGGCTGACACCAGTACAAACTGAAAATTTACTAACTTGCGAAATCCATAACGAACACCCGATCATTTCAAACTTTGCATGATCCTGATTAAAATGAGCAGAGCACACATATTGATATCGCTGACCTTCTTAAGATAAGCTGCTTGGCATGGGGGGAAATTCTAATCAGCTATCGAACTGCAATATTTAAGTTTAAAGAGCTCTTTCGTGTAACATACTAATAATGTGTTGTTATTGTACCAGAAACGATTTAATAAACCCGGAAATATCATGGACTCTGGGAAACCCAGTTGACTAACCTAACAAGATACTACTGATGAGTGGTCGGGGATTTGGTTAATTTTGAGCCGAACCTCACTTATATTTGATCACAGCCTTCACATTCAGATAAACTTTCCAAACGACCTCTTTCAGTTGATCCTTACTGATTTGCAAAATCCTTACATAGATAAACACACCTTCACTCCAGACAATGTACAACAGATCACGCAAATCTGTTTTCTGCATGTGTGAGACGACATCATTCTTGTTTTGGAAAACTTATTTCATTACTTCCACTGTTTCTTTGCGTTACGAGTTTTTGTTGTGGACACTAGATGAGTAAAAACATGCTGAATAAAAACATCACCGGGAGAGCTCATGTACCAATATATTGCTAAAATCCTTCTGGTTCGAGTTCTAATGAACAGTCTGTTCATAAATCATCCCTGCGCTCAGATTGCCAACGTCTACCAGAATTCCCAGTGCTCATTGGTCACTGTCCACCACAATATCAATGTCGCCTTATATTCTACATTGTCTACATCAACAAGAACAGTTGACTAGCTGACAACCGATCGTCTTCATAGGAAAATGTATCAAATTACTTGCGGTACATTGTTTGAATGGTATTCGTTACGAATCTGCGATTTCAACAGTCTATCAAATAGGGCAACAGGTTCACTGCGAGGAATAATAACGTTTGTGATTTTGCATCACCACTACATGCTTACCGGACAAGAACTCCAGTTATGATTTTCTATCCGTTGATTAAGTTCCCTCAGTTAATACATCGCCGGGCCCAAGCCGATGCTGCGGCAACTTCGGCCAGAAAAGTGTTCTGACTAATTGAACAAAGTGACCAACGCAACCGTTTTCGAAGCAAAGGCTTTTGAACAGCAGTAGCTCCGAAAAAGTCTGTCAGTGGTTAATGTACAGAAAAAGCAAGAAAGAGAACGTTGCACTGGAAAAAGCTACAGTGAATGAGACAAATCAGGCTTGTCTGTCATTGCTTATTGAAAGCGTAAATCTATACAGTGATCGTTGAGACCGTTCGGCTATCCCAGAGTTAACTGTGGATATTCTCTTTCAACGGAATATAAGAACTCTGGACGTCATGTTTGTGAAGCAAGGGTTTTGATTACTGTGCTACGGACGCTAATCTAAGAACGGTTGAATCATCACAATCATCATCGTCGTAGACAGCAATACATCAGTGGTTCACACTGATGCTTAACTGCCACACAACCATGAAGAAGAATGAAAAGCAAACCCTGTATAGGAAGAGAGGAGAAAAGAAAGGGAAAGGGGAGAATACCTCGTCACTAAAAATAGCTACGTCTACATTAAACCATACAACATAAAGGCGCCTACACCTTGAAAACAAACAACCGGGCTGTAAGTGAAAGTAAGGCATCATCAGCAAGCATGCGCTCACAATCACATATATGTGATGCCCACGCCGTACATTCAAAATAAATACTGGCCTATTTTGAGACAGTTTCGCAACGTGAACACTTCTGACGCGCAGTTACGGCCGCATATGTAAATGTGGTATGCCGATTATTGTGGGTATGAGCTCATGGATAAATGATGGACAGGATGGTATGGAGCGCTTAGTGTGCATAGATCACGCATGTACAAATGGTTTTGGCTAATTATCAACAGTTAGAAAACTCTCGCTTTATTTATAAAAGAAAGGGAACGGCGTTCACCCTCAACTCGCTGAGCTCTTTCGATGTCGATCGTTTAGTACGCCTGTGCTGAATACCACGCATTCTTCGCACGAACCCTCAGTCTGATCAGACAGTTTATCTTGGGCACCGTATACAGTCTGAAAAGATATAAACGATAAAATTAGTATGAATTTGTCATAAAAACAGCACTATTTTCGATGTAGGATGACTTCAACACCTGTACACAGATTTACTGTTTGCATAGATGATTACCATCTCCGACACATCCGGTCACTCTGAACGGTCGATGTTGTCAGTAATCTTTCTTACAGTATTTAGTGATGGTAAATCGGACTGACAAGTACGTGATTTATACGAACTACGTGGAACCCCATAAACGGAATGAAGCACTATGATTTTGGATTTCTAGAATGTCTATGTCGTTGTTGAATCGACTGTCCTTCGATCTCCTCGTGCATTTTTGTCAATCCAACTGCTCGTGGCGAAATCGTTGTTTTTGTTAATTCACATTCCACAATTCAATCCATCAGCAAAGTTCGCTATTTTATGGTCAACATGTCAACCGCAATGGAACTGTGCAGGGTCGAATGACTGAATAAATGGGTAGTGCTTAATAAAAATCACTGTTCCATCGATATCGAGAAGTAAGTGATACCAATGTTAATAAATTGTCTTATTCATTTTGAGGTGATGAATATTTCTTCGGCATATATGTAGAAGTGTTGTGAGTTTTGAACGATATCCCTGCCATTTTCATGACTGGTCAAGGTCGTCTAAACTAGGCAATCTATCCCTGTTTATTTTTACCCAAAAATAATTGATGACCAGCGTGTAAATCACCGTCCGGATGAAAACCTGTGTGTTGCAAAAGGGTCATAAGTAGAAGAGATTGTGGAGAGAGTTGAAATTTAAGACAGCTTCGACATACGAATCACTTCGGTAGAGCAAAGATACGCTTGCCCTCTTACTACATGTTAGTTAATCGATTGGCTGCTGTTCGCCGTATGTTGGAGTATGCTTGTAACTTACCTGACAGACTCTGGTTGGATTTGTTAGGTTCGTTTTTATTTGACATTTTTGTACTGATAATCATACCACTGCTGATATTCAGGAAATAAAGCCATCTGTCGATTTCTCTTTGTTTTCGAAACCATTCATCATAGATTCGGATGCACGTAGGCGTTTTCATTTTCCCCTAACTAGTAAGAACCACCTACATTACCAAGGCGAGCCAAACCGAGGATTCTAGTAGTCCTTTTTGGGCACAGTTTGTTCAGTAGTTTGTTTGATCATTTTGAAAAGCACCAAGATGTGTTTACATGATAAAAAATAAAATTTTAGATGCATATATTTTCCGTTTTTTAGTAAACACTCACTAGTTTCAGTTCAGTACGGCTGTTATTCGGCCTGTGAACAACGTCTCTTTATTGGTACATTTGACTTAACAAACGGTAGAAGGGGATAAAAAGTCCTCCAATCAGACTCGCCTTGAGGATGCTTAACGGCAGTGACTAACAAGCAATACGCCTGTTGACAAATGACGTAGGAACAGTCGAATTTTTACCTACTTTGTTCTATAACCATCGGAAGTCTGTCCATGTTTAATGCACTATATTAGCACAAATTACCGTTTCTGTGGAGTGTCTTGCACTTGGGTTGGTCGAATGCATTCAAAAATTCATTTGTGTAAGTAATTTGCTACGATCAGTCAATTTGTCGCGGTTAAAAATAGCAAGAAAAGATTATCACTGTATGTAACAGAATTAAAAGAGGGATGGTGTAACATACAAGATGATCGTTTCTACTCTGATGCCCGTAAAACTTGCGGGTCAACTTTGGGGTAACGTGGAGACACCGGGAGATAGCATTCTTCCGAAGTAAGGGTTCCAGTAACAGTCCTGTAAAAAAACATAAACAAGCATGTGCCAAAGGCCCAGTAAGCCATGCTTATGACTTACACAAATGAAAGCTAAAAAACAGCGCCAACAACAACACAACAGCACGCTTTTTCACACAATTCGAATTCAATCCATGCGTTTGCTGCTTCCTACTGCACGTCACGATACATGTTGGACAGCAGTAGCGTATCAGTGTGATTAGTGTGAACTGACAGATGTATCAAGCTATCATCCAATCAAATTTTAAAACCAAAGTGCATGAGGCCTGCCAATTTTCGGTTGTTTGAAGAAGTAAATCTTGCTCAGGGAAGGTACACACTTTTAAGATACTTAGAGTATTAATCCTCTCACAACGAAAGCTTGCGATATTTCAATTTTGACACTTAAACCTGACTGATCTATTCAGGGGCGTACACCTAGGGCCGCTTTGAACTTATGGAATGGGGCTCCCTTTTTGTTAGGTTTCGAGTTCGAGTTGAGAGATGGGTAAAAGTCTGTTGAAGGACATTTTTACCATTTAGAGTTGCGAGTGTATTTTCGTTCAACAATGATTTGTTAGATGTGAGGCAGTCGTAACATGAATGATCTTAGTCCCAGTTTGACCCGAAACTTCCGAAATATCAAGAATGCTGAAGACAGCGATAACAATCACAGTGGAGGTAACAACTGTGACGGTTTTAAAATTTCAATTGATCAGGTTGTACAAGAAAGACATCACCAATACCGTCAGCTTGATCTGCAAGACGAACAGAATGTACTCAATTTGTCAGTTGGATCCGACCTAACCAAAGGGGCACCTCAACAGAATCCATCAATTGATCCAGAAGATGAAACAAATCCAGCAGATGAACAGACAGGTGCCTCAACAACAGTGGAACAACCGAGTAAGAGGACTGATCAGGATTCCCGCCTCGTTGAAGAAAATGATGGGGACGATGCAGAAAGACTGCCCGAAGAACAGGAAGTCGGAGAATAGACAGCGGATGGAGTTGTAAGTTACCGGTTTTTGTAACATTTATGTATGTTAGCGGATTGTCATTTTTTGTGGCTGGGTTATAGCAGAAAGTGGAACTTAAAATTCGCCCACCATAGCTTATAGGTCAAAAAAGTGTAGTGGAACATTTAAATATGACCGCTCGGTAGTGCTCAGTATGAGGTCAGTAACGCAGTGGTCAACATGGCTGCCACATGAAAATGTAAGTCGAAGCTCTAATGCCTATCGTGGCACGAATAACTATGACTCTGAAAAGGACAAAACTCAAATTCAGAGGCTACTTCGAATGCGGCCAGCCGAAAAGTGCATAGGCTCAAAAAAAACCACAATCTACTCTAAATGATATTCTGATTGTATCGGCAGAATCATTTACGAATTATCAGCAACTCTGAAAAGTATCCACGCTTTCACTACTAAGTCAGTTGAAATTAAAACTGCTGGGATGACACCGTGTCAGCATGACGCGATTCCCCTGCCAAATGATTTCAATGATAGTTAACTAGTGTAACTTCTGTTATTGAGTTGTGTCCATCTACAGAAATGGATACAAGTCAACCATCGCATCCTTTTGATGGAGTAAGTAGTTTTTGTTTGTGGATATTTTTTTTATCTCACTCCATGCATTTATTAAACCCGATGGACCATCTAAATGTATGCTGTTCCTCAACAGAGGGTAAGTCGCTTTCTTTTTCATATATAGAAGCTTCCACCATTTAGAAGCATGGCTGTGCTGAGTTCTTTTTTAGCTGGTGTGAGATTAAGGCTTTCCCCATTGTTACGGATGTCCTGAAATTGTCAAGGAGGTGTCGTTCATTGGATAGAATGTGGGGCAAGTCGGAGAAGTGTTTCGGACGTTCAGACTTGTCCACGCGAATCTTCTAATAACTTCTATGTAAGAATAAGTTGATATGATGTTCTCTTTGAAAGTATTGATTCGACCTCAATAAAAGTCCATCTAATGGATGTTTTGTGTAGGTCAGGCCAATAGAGACGAGGTAATGCAAGAACTTTATAAGTTTCGTCTTCTCAACACACGTTGTTTTATAGTGCGTCAGGAATATGTATTGGCAACAGAATGCAAACAGAGTAGACGTTACGCAAAACCCCCCGTGCTGAAAATTTTCCAAAGTTTCTCATAATCAAATTTACCAAAGTGAACGTTCCATATATTAGCATTCATGCTATTTAGAAAATACTTACATCGTTAAGGTTGAGGAGCGTATGCAAAATTAGTTGAAAGGTGTTAGTGCAATATCCGGTGAGTAACAGTCACTGGGCATGATGCGTCATCAAACGCGTCACGAGATATTTATCGATCGATGGTCACAAACCCAATGTGACACCATACGTTATTGTGACGTTGAGTTTACGGAATGAACCCATGTCCTAACCAGTACCTTCTGACTATTTTTTTTTAGAGATACTGTGCGAAGTGCTTCCATAAGGAACTTTTTATTTAAAAAATTCGTTTTTTTATTTGCGGTGTGATGTCGTATTGTTGCATAACAGGCAGTTCTGCTGTGAATAGTATACTACTCACAGGTAATATGCTGCTCACAAGCGACGTTCAGGAACAAAAAGCAAGCTGCGAACGCTAGAAAGAGGATGGACAAGAATAGACCACCAGAATAGTGTGTACGCGTTATGGGAGAAGTTTCACCAAGGGGAATGATAACTTACTGCTACCCAATATATGTGAATGTATCTCAACCGTGTACATGAGTGGAGGCGTTTGTGGTCCAATGTTTAACATGAGGTATACGGGAGTTCGTGCAATAAACGCACTTGCATACCAGACTTACTTTGCAGTCAAAACAGTATTTATCCGTGATCAGTTTAAGTGGAAGCCAGGTGGATGTAGTCGTTGATGAGAATATGTGCACTTCAATATACACGTTTTAACAACCGTTTACGAAGATGAACGGAACATATATCTGATGCCCTCTGCCTTCCAGGAAGCCAGAAACGAGATGACCAACAAAAGATCGAAAAGAATCTTTCGAAAATGCAAACCTTTGCCGTCCTCTGCATTGATTTTTAGGTTTATCGCCGCACTAGTTCACTACCTCCTTGTGTATTTGCTAATCATGTACGTGTCACTGATCTAGAAAATGCACAGTTTTTCAATTTGCAAACACTTATTGTTAATTCTTTGGGCAGGAGTTGGAGGTGCGAAGGTAACGTCTTCAAGTAAATGCGCTTCGGAGCTAAGGAATTTACAACGCGTGAACGATTATGCTGGAAAGAAGTGTAGGCTAACGTGACAATAAATTTTTCGGAATGGAATTGTATACAGTCTATCTATGTTCACCATCACCATATATCCTAAAGAAATAGAACTTTCGTATATACAGTGGCTTAACATACAGAGCTCCGCCTTCAAGTGAAGACCGGTCTCAAACTATCACCGAAGTTCGAGATAACGGCCCAAACTCTGTAAAGACATGATACTGAGGAGCCACTCCTCCGAAACTCAGAGGAATCACCGCTTCATCGCTTAACTCCGCTATAGGGACCACTATCGTGACATATTTTCGCAGTTTTGCTATTTCAGTCCAAACCTATTCATATCATTATTAATTTTGTGAACCCAGTTTGACGTATTCCCCGTTCAAAACACATTGATCGGATGTTCAACGAAGAGCTGATGTCAATGAGCAATCCACCTACACTGAAAGCTTACCTCGTTTCAGTCCATTTCGAAGCCTAACTTGATCTATCAGATCGCTTCCTGTAGCGTCTTGTCTAAAATTAGAATTGTGAGATACGTTACTGTAAATGACAATCTGAGTTTACCCTATCCCACCTAACACAAACAAAAAGCGATCGAGTGTTTCACAGCTGGTGTATCAACTCATTAATCCTGGGTAGTATATACACTATCTCACTTCATTATATCTCAGCGTGCGCCTTCAGGATTGACAATAAAAGTAGCTACCACAAATTACTCGCGTTTTGAATCTACTCGCCACCAAACCGTGTCAGGCCGAAGTAAAAGATACTGTCTAACTATGAATATAACAACTAGAAGCTGCTCGCTTAGATGAGTGTAATCATCAGTAATGTATAAAATTCTCCCAGTAGAAAACAGTATGCACCGGTATTGACATTGATCACTCTGTTTCATCTAGTGTCCACTTAGATCATTGTGTTTGTGTTGTGAAACAATATTACTCCATCATTGTTGGACAAGCTATTCTAAGTAGCAGGGTTGATTTACAAAATTGTTAATCATGTGTGAAACACCTGTTGCCTAGTGAACAAAATGCAACGACGGACAACAGGTTTTCTCAATGATCGGCTTTGAGCACACATCAGACTAAAGAGAAAACGACTAGGCGAATTACTATGACGATTCGAGTTGATAAAGTAGAGATAGTGTAGTTCACAGGAACAAAAGAAATGAACAGGTTTAATTGTTTAAAATACACTCCGCACCCTCAAAATGTAAAATGCTGCTTAAAAACGAGTGCAATGCTAACCCTAGGTTCTTTGTTGCAAGTAATTCGCTCAATATTGGATAGTTTCACATATTCGGGAAGCAGTATATTTAGATGAGACCCAACTGTGAAAAGTCAGGGCTTCGGCTGGATTCGAACCAGCGACAGAAACACCATGCCTCTACGCGTATATTGTCAGTTTGTAATATCGTTGATGAGACATCGTCGAGCATAACAAAGGCTGTGCCAAACTGCTACGTCAGAGAGACGTCTGGTTGTCGCTGAAGAGGTATACAACGCTTGTTCTGTTCACTGTGGTTCGAAAACGTAGCCTGTTCGTGACAAATAAACCAATATACTTGCAGTGTTTGACCATTGTTGTTCCCGTCAGATAGTCCACATCCAGAGAGATGATCAAGTGAGTAATGCGCTCGTTCGTCAGGGCGTATTTTGGAACGCTTGTAATTGGTCAGCTAAACAGGTTGCATATTCTCGATGGTTGGTTCCCATACTCCGTAGGCCATGCGAGCGTTTTCCACGCCAGGCATTATATACGGGGATCACCAACAGCTAGGTAAAACCGTATGATGGTCATTGAATGAGTTAGCACCGTTATGAGAAAATGGCACAATCCATTTCGAAACAATCCATGTTAGACCAAACATACACATCGAGCGGGGCAGTTGTTTCGCCTAGTGAATTAACCACCTGATAAGTAGTACACTGGGGCAATGTTGTGATACTTCACAATGTGCCAGTGAATCAACTTGCGTTGTTACAAAAAATCTACATACTAGTGTTGAATGACAGGCACTTTCGTTGTGAGTGGTATACTACTTGCAAGCAGCATATTAACAACAGGCGAAATTCAGGAACAAAAGAGCAAGCTCCCAACGTCAGGAAGACGATAGACAAGAAAAGACTATCGGAATAGTGTGTACGCGTAATGGGAGAAGTTCCATCAGAGCGAATGACAACGTACTGTCTCTCAATGTATGTGAATGCAAGTCCGCCGTGCAAATGAGTGTACGCGTTTGTGGTCTAATTGTTGACATGGCCAGTACGGGAGTTTGCGCAATAAACGAACTTTCAACACAAGCGTCTTTTGCGGTCACAACATTGGAAAGCAAGAAATAGCTGCATCTTATGTGAAGTGACACAAATTATTGTTGTTCAACAGTAAGAAAAGACAGGAAATCATGCCTATGTCAAATGAAAACAGAAAATTGGGATGGAGCCCAATAAAAACCCCATAAATTCCAGATTGAGAAACCCAACATCTAGATGCGTACATCTTGCACACAACAGCTGAGATGAAAATGAAACTAGGGTGATATCCGGAAGGCTGCTTCCTTAGAATTTTCACCGTTCCACTTTACTAGTATTGTGAGCCAGGAACACGGATGGTACAAGGGTTACTTATTCAGGAAAGTAACACGTGGGTTATGTGTTTCAACATGACAGCAAACAAAAACACTCATCTGCGTACGTTACTGTTCCTGGAACGTCACGGCTGACAGAGACGCCAATGCTCAGTTCTTCTGTTTATCGAGAACCACTTCATGCCAGGCTGCATTCCAAAGCTTTCTTTTTCATCGAACAAGAAAATCACCCATGACCTGTCGTTTACAGCCCGGAGGGAGTTCTTGAGAAAACCTCAGTTGGTCAATGGATATCAAGTTGTGTGTTGAGATTCAGTTAGGAATGAGTGGCCTAATCTCGGCCACCATCAGTACCGAAGAGGCAAGTCTTAATCAGTCTTTCTTATACGGAAGACCACAACATCAGCCGTGTGAATGTCGTTACTCCCACTCATCCTGCCGTGGAAGTGCGACTGCTCATTGTAATCCTCAGACGTACTCTCTAAGGCTCAGCTAGTTCATTTTCGCGAGAATGTGCCCCTCATGTCGTCTACCATTTCATCTACAATTGTCGTAACGTATACATCAACAGAACGGACCAAAAACCTGCAGTAGCAAAAGACGGAGTTTATGCTTTAGTGGCTAGTGCAGGTGAAGACGCATCACGAATCTGCATGCCAACACTTGGACAGAAAGCCGACATCTTCGATCGTGTGATCGACAATATCACCTCTTCTGTAGTCCTATTATGTAGTCGTAGCCTCAGGTTGTTGGCATTTAAGGAACCACTGCCAGTTAAGTTCCCTGCTGGAGGAAAATGTTGACGTAATCAACGTCATTGGCGTGATACTGAAACTGTTTACTCCAATCTGCTTTATACCCACATGACATTCTTCTGTTGCAGTTTATTGTCCACATGTGGTAATTCTGGATAACTGAACGTTCTACGTAATCGACCGATAAGAATAACCGAAGCGTTTGCATCGAACAATGCGTTTTCCAACCGTTGGGATGAAATGTATGGGGGGGTCACTGTTTCAGATTCTGCTATTCTTGAACGTGATGTCAAAGAGTTATGTGATGGACATCAAGCCTTCACTAGCAAGTGAGCACTGCACGATAAGCTTCCTGTGTTCTTCAGTCAGCATTTTATTACGTTGTTATGCTACCAGTAAATAAGTTTCCAACATTGCACCGTACTTAGAATATTCCACAATTTTCAAATGGACACAGCCAACACTTTTAACTCGCACCTCTCAAAATGTATCCCCAGATGGTTTGCTGAAACTAAGTAAACATCTCCGATCTTACTCTACTTTGTTATTCCCCTTCTATCTCGTTTATTTCGCACTCAGTATCGTCATTTTTTAGTTAATTACAAGTATGAATCAGTCACTTTGTCAATTCATACTGACTCTGATTGTTCACAAAATTGTTCAAAGATTCCAATATTACTACTGCGGCCAACAGAAAGACAGGAACTCGTATGTAAAGATCTTTCTTCCTCCTGTAACACTCTGGGAATCCATAATTGGGTGAGACGATAATAAAATGAATTTGCGGCTGAAAGAGAATAAAACAGTCAACCATGAAAACAGAAAACAAAAGTGTACAGCCACAGATGAGTCAAAATAAGGAGAGAGGATTGTGTTACGATTGTGTATCGAAGATAGAACGTAAACCAGATTGTGTTGTGTATATTCGCTTAAAAATGTCGAATCTGTTAATCGCAATGTTTCCGCAAGTTATAAATCGTGTTGCTTACATCCTAACAAGTAAAATCAGTATAATTATGTTGTAATAAGCCTGTACATATCGAGTGCTTGTTCTGCAATAAACAGATGTTTACAAAAGGAAGGCGGAGAGAATGGAAGAGTTTTCACAGGTGAACACTACCCAAAGTCCAATACCCCAAACACTCAGTGTATCACTGAAAGTTGTCCAGATTGCCAAAGCAAACAAAGATGTCATTCATCTTCACGTTAATGCGGATACATCACGAGAGCAACGCCATCGTAAAGTCGATCAAAAGCATACGGAGACCAAAGAGGCTACTTTGCTGTGGTTCACAAAAATGCGGGAAAAAACAGGTTGAAATGCTACTCGGCGAAAGTGCGAACCATAAGAAATTCAGTCAGTTCGGGCTATTATTTAAAATTTCTTTATTTAAAGCAGCGAAATCACGGGTTCGCTGCTAAAAGAACAAACATTATCTGACTGTGTAGGGGGAAACACGAATGTTATGGCTTTTACATTTTTGAATGACACAGAACATTTACATCTCGGAGTGATACGAAATGTTACGTGTTCACGGTGCTAGACCCATTTAATGACTACGGTAGCTAAGAGGCATTTAGTGTTTGTGACATCGCTTTGCATTATTTAAATCTTCCAGAGAGAACTTTGGATGCAAAAAGTCATCGATCATGAGGAGAGAAAAATAAGAACAATCTGACGTTACTGCTTGCCCAAAGCATGAGTGACGAGGTTCTACCCTTAGTCATACCTGTTTACAAATGTTCACGATGCTTTCTAGTTGAAACAAGCGCCATGCTCTGTGAACATTCGCAAAGTGCCTCGACGACTACTTCTACATTCCATATCGACCCGAAAGATGAATATGCAAATTTATATCATCTAAGAACAGATAATACGATTTCGTTGATGAGTACTTACACTACATTGCTGCTGACGGGTTGAAACATGCGCCCAGGTTGAACAAATGGACGTCGACACAGGATGAGGCAATATCAATTGCTTCCCCTACAGTGACTCTAGTTGTTCAAGAGGTGCTTGTGTGGGCTGGGCGGTTTCGTGACGTCGTTCAGTCAACGCACTGATCGGGTTGTTCCGAGTTGGGGTTGTGCGTACGTGTACTTATGTATGACTGAATGTAACTAAGGTGAGGCAAAACAAGGCGTTCAGACGAATGACGCAGACAAACAATGAGTAAAGTGAAATAACGAAGTGACCATCTTTATCGATTTGACGAACATGGGCATGACCGCTTCAGAGCCAATGATGCGACTTTGTCTATTTTAACGACCGTGGACAAGCAAGTATGTTAATCAGGCCACACGTTGAGTAACAGAAGTCGACGAAGTAGAGTTGTAGCAACATGAACGTGGCGTAGAGCCTCACATGCAATCAACGCCCAATTCGGCATAGATTGACTAATTCGTTAAAGAGGGTCTGACTGTCTCTGCGGTTGTTAAGCTCAGGAAAAATGCCTCCGTTTTACAACCAGTCGTCAGTAGACCAGTTTTAAAATAACTACCGACAGTTGTAGATACTAGTCAGTTGTGCCGTTTATCTCAGACTCAATGGAGTCCGTAGATCAGTGCCGATGTCAAGACCACCGGAGTTAGTATCGATAACCTCCAGCGTTTGCCGTTCCTACAGTTGGACGTGTGGTCGAAGTTCGCCGGTTACTGATGAACAGCAACAACCATGAAACCGGTTGTGTGCTTCCGGTGAATTCGGACCATTAAGTACATCTTAAATAGTGACAGCTCTAAAAAGAATGAATTGTTTCCGTACTAATAAATTATGTCCGACCTACAACAATTCTTCTGGACCTATCTAAACGATCAAGTGAATGAATCCTCCTTAAATCAGCTACACTGTATTGTCAGGTACGCAGTGAAGTCAATAACGTTTGTAAAGTACGCTGGGGTATCTTGACAGTGGCACTTCACGAAAAAAAAAAATGGATCGCACTGCAAGTGCAAATCGACCAGCAGCCACTACAACGGGCTACCTGTCGATACCATCCAAGTAGCTAAATAGTGCGTTCATAGAGAAATAGATCCGAAGATATGATCACGAACATCAATTAGTCACCAATGTACTAACGTTCAATATAAAGAAAAAAACACGTCGGACAGGAAATAGTAAACATGTAGAGATCCACTGCACAAATTACCCTATTGACAGGATTCCGGCATGTTGAGATCAATCACCCGGGTTTGCCAGGGCCAAATCGTGAGTAACCTTCACATACACAGCAATGCCAGTAAAATACGTCTGTTTTGCTGTCTTTTGATGTGGCTGTACGCCCATCCAGTTGATGTCACTAATAAGAACAGGTAAGCAGCTCAAACCTTTCAATGTTGTGGTTTGTACGTTTCCCGAGGGGAGTGGCACATGAGGACCTGGACTACCTTAATGGCGGAACACAGGCAGTCTGGTTATCAATCGTAGGCATTTGAGTTTAGGATGTCTAAATGAAGTGGTAACGTTGACCGTCAAGGAATTACATGGATGCGGATTCGAACAATGTCCGTTTGGGTCTGGCACTAATACTTCATCAGTAACCTTTTACTGTACGACAGCGAACATCTTAAAATGTAAAAGATGAAATTAAAACATGTCCCAAAAGGATACTTTCAAAAGTTCATTTTTTCCAACTTACGTTTCATATTACTTCGAACTCCAATGCACGAACGATGTCAAATGACTAGATTAAGATGTGTAAGAATGGCAGGTCGATATGTTTAGTATGAAAAAGAACCTTGGATCCAATTAGCCCTTCTTTGAATCTTTGATCTACCCGATACTGACAAATCCAGTTTGTCCCTTACCATTCAACTAACTGAATCACTGACTATTTACTTGTCTGATCAGCATCATTTCGTATTTTTGGCCAATTCTGTTTTCGATTAGATCAAGCCATTTGATGTCTGTTTCATTCTCACTACTCCTTACTGTACACTCATTTGCAGCCATAGCGGGGTGCACTAACTTCACCATGGTTACGTAATCCTATAATGAATTAAAGTAATACGCACTGCTGGTAAAACTAACAGAACATTCAATATTTTACAGAAAATTTGGATGAAGTGCCCAGTACAATGCTCAATATCCGACTTCTGCTAACTGACATAATTACACGTCGTGAATGTAGAAAGTTACTTGGCACCCGTCTCTCCTTGATGAATAAATTAAAGAGTAGAATACCAGCGAAGAAAAAAACGCCATAGATACACAGTGACTTCAGCTTTCAAACGTGACCACACGTAACACAAACACATATCAGCCTAGCATCTATACATTCTGGGATTTGAGTGCTGTGCGGACAGATAGACAATCCAGGAGTGAAACAGAAATAATTGGGGTCAAACAGAAACGGCCATTGAAATTAAAGTATTTTTAATTCCGGCATGCCATAAGATGCGATCTGCATCAACTTTGGAAAAGACATCAAGAGTTTTAGCACATCGGAGGTAACTAAGCAGCTTAGAGTTCAAGGTGTTCAGTCGGTCTGTTTCTGAGAGCATCATCTCCATACATATAAAAGAAAATAAACGAGAATGATCCAAAATGCGGTCCAAACCCCCAGTCTTTTAATTGACACTTACGTTGACCATCTCCCCAACGACTATGTACACGGCATTGCAAGACTGTTCCCGTTCGAATTACAGGAGGACGACGATTAACTCCAATCAGGTACGAACACATTCATGATCGTAGTGAGTAGGCAAAGACAAAACAGCTGATTGATATCGAGAACCCGAACAATATCGCGTTATTCAGTTTTCCTGTAGAGAACGTGCAGACCGCGTAGAACCGATAAGGTTGATTTGTAAAGTATGCACTTCGCGCCTTCAAAATGAACAACGATAAAATGGTACCGGCCCCAATTATCCTGGTGCAAGTATGCCGCTCGAGAATGTTGACCACGTCATTTAATCAGCTTGTAATATTACCAACGAAAGGGCCATGACGATAGCGTAAGCACGCATTGAACTTGTCGCCTGCTGGGCTATCAAATCGAGAAAAAGTCAGAACAGAAGTCTGAGCGGCACTAAGCACTCTCGACTTACTGGAACACTAATCAACGTAGCAGTTGATCGACATATCTGATTAATTGACGCCGATCGATCGCAATTGGGCTTCCAGCAGCATGTGTCTGAGTAGCTGAACCTATATCATCCAGAAAACTGCTCCAGTTTAATTTTATTATATCCTTTCCATTTTGATAAACTTGTTCACTTCTCATTATTGATGGTTAGCGATGGCTTGTATCATGGGTCTCCCGTTCCGCCGAAATCCGTACCCACAAGTGCACACTATTTCTACTTTTTACAACCCCGTCCACATCAATATCGTATGGTCTTAGGCTCAGGATCTCTGATCACCACACCACATGTTCATTGTCTCGGGTTCTCAGGGAGAAGCTGGGCTCAAACTTTGTCTGCTGGTTTAAAACCTGTAAGCTTCCCAGCCCCGCGATCATAATGCATATTTAGTCGCATTCTGCGTCGTTGGTTCTCTTGAACATCTGACTCGTCTAATATGTCGTGTTGTAACCGCAGAAGACGTTTGGCATGTAGTTGTTTATTACACGAACTATCGTACAGGATATGTTGAAACATGGGACCACAAACACGTACACGGCTGACGTGAAGTATTCACACACAATGGGTAGCAGTACGTTGTCATTCGCCCTGGCGGCACTTCCCCCATAGTGTGTGGACACTATTTCGATATTCGCTTCTGGTCCAGCATCTTCCTGACGTTGAGGATTGCCCTTTAGTTCCCGAATGTCGCTTGTGGGTAGTACGCTACCCACAAACGAGATCGCCTGTTATACGACGATAGTTCAGATGCCACCAGCAATTTTGTCCGCGTTCTTCTCCCAAAAATTCACTGCGTCAAACTGTATACAATGATCTCATTCGGCATGTTTCTTTTTCTAGAAGCAATAGATATGGGTCTTCCTTTGATTCTTCGGCAAACTGTAGCAGTCTATTGGCAGCCTTAACTGGAGCTTCAGCCTTCTTCTCTGACTGACTGTATTACCGGCTGCTTGTTCAATGCTCAAACGCCCATTTATCTGCAGACGTCTTGAATTCCGTGCAACAAAACTGAGGATCACTATTAGAGGAAGACACCTCTGGTATGCTATAGCGAGCAAAGTGAGCATGCAATTTGTTGATGACTGTATTTCCGGTGGTATTGCTTAGCCAATCGATTTCAAAATAGTCCGAGAAATAGTCTGCCGTGGCCAGGTACTGCTTCCCGACGTGTGTAGATATATCGGCTGCAACTAGTTGCCACCGTCTTTCCTGAAGTTCTCCCAGCAGCATCGTTTTCTTCATTTGACTTGAATCGTACTCTCAGCAAATTTCACACTTCGTCATGTAATGCTCTATCTTACCGGATATGCCTGGCCAGTAGTGAAGTTCCTTTGCTCTCCGGACACAGCTGTTCACCCCGGCATGTGCCACATGGAATTGTTCAGCGTACTTCTGCTACAAATTCTTCGGCATGACTATCCTCTCTCCTTTGAAGATTAATCCCTTTTCTTAAACAAATTGATCGCGGTCTTCAAAAATACTGCCAGTACTTCGGAAATATTCTTCCAATCCCGTGGCCAGCCTTCTTTTACGATACGAGTCAGCTTTTTAAGTACTTGACCCTTTTCCGTCGCGTCCTTCAGCTGCACCGTCTTGTCTGTCAGTACCACCCTGCAGTCCACTGATGATTATCTCGAACTCAGAAACATACGTCGCAGTACTGGATATATAACCACGAGAGAGAGAGGGTATCAGTGATGTGCAGTTGGTCTCCGGGATGGTAGACTAGCTCATAGTCGTACTTTTGTAGTCTGACCATCCGTTATAGACACCAGAGTGCGGCACTCAATGGTTTATTCACTACTGCTATCAGAGTTAGGTGGTCTGTGTGCACTGCTGACATTTTTCCAAATGTGTAAGTGTTGAAGCTTTCCACAGCAATCACCACTGAATCTCCTTTTCGATTTCCGCATAAATTTGTTCCGCAGCCGAATCACTTCCGCTTCTGTGGTCAACGGGTTTCCCTTGGGATAGTGTAAGAGGACGGGCGATCGCACTAGGCTACTCACACCAATACTATTCAGTGGTGAGGCAGCAGCATGAATTTTGACATTGAAATAACTATGGAAAAAATACAAGAAAAAACACTGGAGTGCAGCTTGGTATGAAATGGTCATCGGTACGTACAGGAAGTGAACATTGGCAACCGTGGCCATCGAGACACTCTGGTGCCAATGCTGTATGCAAATGTTGAAGTGTATAACCCACGTATCCGTTTTCTGAATAAACAACCTTTGCGCCATCCGCGTTCTTGAATCACAAAAAACGTTGGCAACGCAACCGGTAAGACATACTTGGCTACAAAAAGACTAACAGCACCCAGCATACAACCCAAAACGGAATCAAACACACGCGAGTACTGGTCGTAAGGAAGCTGCCTTGTTGATGACGCCTCACTATCACTTACAGCTCGGTTGTTTGTTTGTGAGATGTAGGCGTCTTGATGTTGTATGTTTGAATATAGTAGTAATTTTTAGTAGTTAGGTTCATTGCCCTCCCCTTCATTTTTTACTCCCTTCTCATATAGGATTTTTTTACTTCGTAGTTGTGTGGCAGTTAAGCATCAGTATGGACCACTGATGTATTGCTGTCTATGATGATGATGAGTACTAGTCGAACAGTTGGGGCATTTCTAACACATGAAGAAAACTGTCATGATGAAGTCACAGAGTCTATTTCCTGAATGACATCCAAACCGAGAATAGGCTTTAAATCTCCACCCACAACAAAGAAATCAATCACAAGATTTGCCATTTATCGGATTCCCGATCGGTACACGTGCCTTCCCCAACACTTGCGTTTTGGATCCACTCCACATTCGCAGTTGCGCCCTGGACGGCCCCACGACCTCGGTTCGAAAATCACCTGCCGAAATAATATTGACAGATGCGCCCGAATCCAACCGACATCGACTGTGTTCAATAGGAAACTCTTGATCGAGGTGCATCTCAAACACCACTCAGCATTCGCTGGATCTCTGGTTCCTCAATGATCAGTCTGACAGGTGCGACTTGCCCTGCTTGGCGAAATGGTTCTTCTTCCGGTACTTCATGCAAGTTCTTTCAAACGCCGGACAATTCCATTTGTCGTTCATGGTCTCCGCCGCAAAACAAGCAGGTGTATACTGCTGGTCTGGCTCGTACTCGGCTAATCGCATTAAGCTCCGTTTCATTTTTACTGTTAAGGCTCTTTATCCTCTGGTCCACGGCCGCTTCGCTGTTGCAAATACCAACACACTGGACATCTGTAAATTTTCTTACCCTTAACCGTCTCTTGGTCATTGCAGCGTCACGAACACCAAGGCTCACTCGATTACGTATGAGACTATTTTTCATGCACTTGCAAAAATCGCAAGTCTTAGCCAGCTCCTTCAGTGCCATCACATACTTCTCTTGCTGACGGTTCCTTTGAAAGAAACGGGAACGTTCAAAGGTTTCGTTTGCCTGCTCGATACAGTATTCTTCGAATCTACTGGTCACCGTATTCAGATCGTTCTTGCAAAAATCGTTTTAGCAAAAATCAAATTCATCAAGATTTGTCTTTCTCCGTCTCGAACGCAATGCCGGAACATCGGCAGTTGGTATTGTTTCGATTCTTGAGACAAACCGCCCAACACAACAAAGCCATCAAACTTCTGTCTTAACATTCGCCATGCCTCTGGCAATCTGATGTTGTCTGTCACGCCCAACCATTCAGGAGGAACACTTGAAACTGCACTCGGTGAACTGTCTTGAATTCTGCACGCAGGTTTCCTTTTGTTGTCTGACACTATACTGAGTGCTGAGCTACGCAAACGAGAAAAAATCAGAACCGAAATCTCAGCGGCACTAAGCAATCTCAACTCATTGGAAAATAGCACTTCTTATGGGGGACCAACATTAATCAACGTAGAGACTGATCGACATTTTAGATTGATTGGCGCCGATCGATCGCAACTTGGCTTACAGCAGATTGTGTGCGAGTTCTGATCAGCCGAACCTACATCATTCAGAAAACTGCTCCAATCTGATCTCATTACAGAACTCACTAATCTCCACCACCTGGAGCGACATAAAAACGTCAATTTGCGGACAAAAGGTGAGGATCGAAATAGGTGTGTTCAGTTTGGTTCTAAGGATCACAGACCTAGCCCATTCGTGCAGAAGATGCATACAGACTGTCGAAATGCGATCACCATTTTCTTCGTCGGTTAGCTTCTACAGGGCGGGTTAACGTATAGCAAGACGACAAACCATTGGAGCGTATTTGGGAAATTTGCACGTTCGCAACCGATAACCGACGAAAGAGAAATGCAAAACCTTTGCCAATTGGTTCACGTACTCCGAATACCAACGGGGTATCAGTCACATCGCGTGTTGTTCAACGACTGTTGATGACTGGAAGAAACCGCGAGATGGCCATCCGATCACGTGTCATAAAAGCCTTGACCATCTTACTGAGCATGACTGGTGGATGCTGTCTATTCGGTTTGGGAGCTTATGACCGTCCACACCACTGACTGGAAGCGTACTCGCATATGGCATTGTGTTGCATCCACCCAGAATCCTGTACCACAAGTGTTGACTGCTCCTTTCGCTGAAACTACACTGTTTTCTTCCTTAGTTTGCTTTTTTAACTGTTCCGTTGTTCACCTCACATTCGTACTTATATATTATTCGGCTCCTTCGATGACTAATACCGTGACCAATAGCGGTCCGCGGGAAAGGCTCAAGGCCGAGAATGAGAATACTGAATTCAAACTTTGGTTAAGATAAACAATTCAATGTGAATGGGTTTGAGCAGCACAGGCTACACCGGTATGATTACAAAAAGGATGTTTCGGTAAAACAAGTGATGGATTACCTGCGGTGGTGTAGGGGCACATCGAGCGACAGGCGAGTGAACAGGCAATCCTGGATGACGGAACAACTGACGATTCGCCACAAAGACATATGCACAGTATGGAAATGTAACCATCTACCAAAATGCCTCTTACACGATGGCTAAATCCTTCTTCTCAGTATGGATCGAACTGATTAGCCTGTTGTACTGACCTAACGTGTTCCGGAACCTCCTACACATACTCGGTCGACAAGTGTGCAAGGATAAACGGCTACGCAGTAGAGTTGAAGAAAGTGCAAAAGTGATAACGAGTTATAATGAACCCACTTCTATTCAGCCGTGCTGAATTCGCTGAAACGATGCGTTGAGATTTTCACGCAGAAGCAAAGTACGCTCAACTCGGTTCTTTAAACAGAGATGCTAGAGTGATCTGGTGGTTTCGCCGCGACCTCATTCATTAACTCACCAACAATGACCGGCGTCACAATTTTCACAATAATGACACGTAATTACTTCGCGCTGTTAGGTACAAAACAAGTGCTCTGCAATGCACAGCGACATACAACTGCGAAATACTGGGTGGTTTTTTTTTGTAAAGGAGCCCGAGGAAAATATGAGGCTGTGAAAAAAGTCGTATACTCAGCACGTGAGTAAAGTAAGAGTTAGTGGTCAACTGCCCCGACTGTTCATCACTTATGCCAGTGTTCGCCCTACATGTCCGATCTCCCTCTACATGTGTAATTTTGCCACGAACGAAATTTCACAAGGTACGACTGGGAGTTCGAACAACCTCAGTGAGAAGTTCCTCCTCGGAAGTGAGTTGGTTGACACGGAATATGAAGACGATAATGTCCTGCAAACCAGGGCGAATGAATCTGATTATCTGTGAGATGCTGTTCGTGCCCTCACATTGTAGTTTTGCTACGAGGCTGGAATATCACGTTTCCACGTTCTCTATTGCAAGCAGTCTGTTTGGGAATCTGGACCGTCTCACGCACTTGGGTAGCATCACTTCATCGACATTCTAATATTTCCGACCAGATGTAAACAAATATAGCAGATACGCGATCCTTACTAACAAGCATTATCTGTGGTATCGTACAGAGGCTCAGCAGTTGCTGAAGGGAAGGCTGAATAACGTCTTCGTATGGTCCACTTCACTCTATGACTCAAAAACGTAGCCTGCTGGCGGCGATTACGTGAACATACCTGTAGAGCTTGACCACTGTCTTCACCAATTAGTCTAGGTCAAGCAGGAGGATAGTGTGAGCAATGTTCATCAGCGCGTATTTCCGAAATCGTTAGGTACAAGACCAACGGATCATGCAACACGGATGCACAACCAGTGATAGCTATATCACGTATTGCGTATGTCAAGAGGTCCCAATGTACTGGAAATTGGTTAGTGCGACTGCCGGTAGCTGGAGAAAACTGCGAGGTGGTCGAGCAATGACGTGAGCACGAAATGTAAAGAGTTTTCCACCCAACTAACGTGTTAGATACTACCCGTCAGATTCGGAATATGGAGATCACTTTAATCGCTGGTTAGAAGTGCTAACAGACATAGCAATTTGACACAGTTAACAGATTGAGCGTACTCATAATTGTTCGTTTAAATCTCACCCAATTTTAGTTCATTTTTGTCGCGTAAATGTTCCCGTCAACGTCATAACAAGCGATGGCTCAATCCAAACCACCGTCTGATCAAGCTAATAGTTGGTTTGAACGAAAGTATTCTAATTTTACGCGTTGGTTATAACTCGAAAACATAAATGAGATAGACACCGATTAATAAGATACCAACTCCCCATGAAAACTTCACAAAAATACTTATTCACTCATTCACACGGACGATAAGGCTGAAAAGAGGATAGTGCGGATCGGACCGCCTATGATTACAATAGTAACGTGCGATAATTTGAAAGAAAACTTTAAAACAACAGAAAAACTGATGAAACATGGGTAATTAGAATAACCATAGATGGTATGAATGCAGGTATACCACTGATTCCGGTACAATATCATCTCGGACAGTGTTCTTAACCGGCGAGTTAAGTGATCACGACGACTCCAGCCAGACAAGACACCTACTCATTTTAGTCAATGCAACAGTCAAGACCTCCAGATTTTGTGACCACGTGATTTTCTCAACTGCCGGTGGTCTCAGGGACAAAAGAGCAAGCTGCCAACGTCAGGAAGACGATAGACAAGAAAAGACTATCGGAATAGTGTGTACGCGTAATGGGAGAAGTTCTATCAGGGCGAATGACAATGTATTGCCTCCCAATGTATGTGAATGCAAGTCTGCCGTGCAAATGAGTGTACGCGTTTGTGGTCCAACTTTTGACATGGCTTGTACGGGAGTTTGCGCAATAAACGAACTTTCAACACAAGCGTCTTTTACGGTCACAACATCAGTACATAATATCCGGTGCGATAAACGCTCCCATGATATGCGAATTATGTGAACTAACCATCACAGCTTGTAACGTGATTAGGAGATCAATAAGTTGCATACGATCAGCGTTCCAAAATATGCACTGGCAAATGGGCACATTGCTTATATCTGCTGTTTCCTGAGAAGCTAGAGGGTAAACAACGTTGCGGGCAAATAATTGGGCTAGAGATATGATCACTAACGTTCATACAACACTCGCGATTGGGGGGCCGACCCGCAGTCTAAGATACAACATTGTAATGTATCAAATAGGTTAACAAAACCAGCATGAGAGTCATATGAACTAAGTTCCAGTTAGGGGATCAGCTCATTAAATTTCATGGATGTTACAGATCGTGTTGACTCATGTCAAGGGAAATGAGAAACAGAGAGCCACCAGGAATTGCAAAAGTTTGGAAGTAACAATTGACACTGATCTATTAGTCACATTCTCTAGGCGATTAGCACGTTCCAAGGTTCAAACGACTGATCTAAAAAGCTTCAAGATATTAAACTGTACGGAAGGCGCCCACATGTGTTCTAATTATTTATTCACGTAAGCAACCTACAGTTAAAAATTTATTGTTCCGTTTGGCCCATACTGCAGTTGCACTCAGACAGTCCGGACTACCAAATACTAATTTTAGATGTAGAAAATAGAGTGCTACGCCTGATTGAAAAACTACGAGGGACTGACGGTTCACGCAGATTAAGACAATAAAATTCACTTCGTCAACCGAAGGCCATCCGGATAAACGGAAAAACCAGTTATCATTATAATAACCCGACCAGCCGTGCGGAATAAGAACACGAGACTCGAGAGCGTACACTGGAATTCTGCCACTCAGTGGGTGACCAAAACGAATGTGATGTTGTCCATAGACATGACCAGTCTGACAAACAACCAATCAGAAAGTAGAAACCTAATGATCCAATTTAACCAGACCACCAATGGCTGGCGAGAAAAGTAAGCAAGCGTTAGGACAAAAGTACATCGACTATCTGCAACAACGGGAACGCGTCTGTAGTATCTCTCTTTACAACAAAAGCGAGTTAATCACATGTCATAATAATGTTTTCTGCGGTTAACACTTAACGTCGGATTGGTTGACGAACACGATTAGATCTGCGAACATCCAAAATGTCCGAGATGA
>LUCH01002728.1:55776-85516 GCA_013368495.1 Paragonimus heterotremus | reverse complement strand
TATTGTCGTGTGCTAGACATTCTGATTATCGTTTGACCAGCGGGTCATAACGGAAAGGGAATGAAGGGGACCTAACTATTAGAAGCAACAATATCTATATTCAAATGGTAAACATCGTAATATCTACGACTCACTAACGAGCAACCAAGCTGTACGTGAAAGTGAGGCGTTGTCAGCACGACAGTTTTCCTACGGTTTTCTCTACCGAAGTGATCCTGTTACGATAGTTTCTGTGAATTCCTTTATCAACCCACTCAGCGTAAACGTCTGTCAAATAACCGTTCATCAGTAGTATTTATACTGTTCCCAGTTTGACTCGAAAAATGTGTGCTTTGACTTACTACTGCTAAACTGTTTCTAAAATATTGGGTTGTTTTATAGTTTTGTCTCGAAGTGTATGTACGTACATTGTACTAAATCTACGACTTTGCTTGATCTCTGATCGTTTGTGGCCTATTTTATCTCTTCCCAAGTGCCACATGTGTAGGTTAACCTCTCAGACGTAGAAAATGGATTTACATTCTGTTTCGGTTCTAGCTCTTCCGCTCTGTTGTGTTCTCTAGATGGCTATCCCCTTGTTCGAACATCTGCCCAAAGAGTTTTTGGAACCAAACGAAATAGCCGCGTGCAAAACAGCTGTGGAAAGGTTGATTAGCTCCATCAGACACAATGTCTCTTTGACCGACACTCGCAAAGGGGCTCTGAAGCGGTAGGTTATGGTGTTCGCTTTTTGATGGCTTTTTGTTTAGGGTTTCGGCTTACTCATGCAAATGTAGTGATAGTTTAGTTCGCTCTATCTTTTGTTTGAAGACCACGTTTGTAGCTGTTTTCACGCTAGAAATGAATTTAGCATTGAACTAGCGCCTGGGTCCTGAGATGTTTCACCTATCGGGATCAGGAAGATACGTGTCGTTTATCGTTTCATATAAAAAAGGGTCAGATAAGATGACCTTGATAGCTTCAGCTGTCGAGTTGTTTGTACTCCGAACAAACTTTACCATAGGTTAGAATGATTAATTCCGCACTAGATCAGTGAGTTCATTTGTCATTGTTCCCAGCCATTGTTCCTGCTTAGACGATATGGCTTCGAAACATGAATTTTGCCAGTAAGGTCTCACCAAGTTAGTTGCTTATGTTTTTCTGCTCGTAAAAAAATAAGCGTAATTACCATTGATCACGTCATCTTGACTTTTGTCTGCCCATCTAGCGCAGCCACATCCTTGCCAGTTGCTCCTTCTGTACAAGCGGAAGCAGTCGCTCTAGCCTTAGAGCTGGATCACATGCTTTCCGTTTATGCTTCTATTTCCAACGATCACAAAGAGGTGGAACAATATTGGCTAGACTTAACAGGGCTTTCGACGATTCAGCATGAAGCAGGAGTTACTGCGATTCTGTCACGTGCGGAGAATTTTGCTTCGTTGGACCTACCAGGAATGATTACAGTGGCTCGATTCGTGGCCTCGAACGATTCAATCCCGGCCAATGCATCCCCTTGTTTCCCCGATAGCCTGTTGAAAACTGTACGCGGCTTGAGTCTATTATGTCAACACACCGCAAGAGAGAAAGACTCGGCGGGACTTTCTAACATGAATACCGGTGACAAGTAGGTTCCATCTGATTTTATACTTCGATGAGTAGACAGCGCAGTCTGTTTTATCTAATTTGATTGCACCACTTTGTTTGATATTTTTTATGGCGTGTCAATATTTTCTGCATTGTTTTCAAGTCAGTATAATCATTTTTTGTTATCAAAATAAACCCAGTCAGTTGTGCTGATTTCTCGGAATCGGCTTTCATAGCCCGATTGCATCCGATTGATCCCAACCGACGTGTTTGAACTCTCACTCGTAGCTCTTTCCCCATAGTTTGACCACCCCTACATTATTGCTAACGCTTTTTCCTTTACATGTTGATCGGCCGTCGTGCCATTATCATTCCCTTCGGGTAATTTTTGGCGTCACGTAACTGAGTGAAGTTCCGTCCGTTGAATACTAACGAATGAGGTCGAACTGTTGGAAGAATACTAATCCGCTCGAAGCAAAGGCATAACGTGACAACCTTTTTCAAGGATTACGGTGTATAGACTGAGCACCACTTATATGTGTTCACAGTCCTCAAACTTTTCGGTCAATTGCGTTATGCTGTTGTCTCATCTTTATTAAGCTAATCAGTAGTGCATCTCCTTGCCACGATTACGATTTGGACCTTGAATTATATTTTCATGAAGTTATCACACTAGACACAGGGCCCCACGGGATTAGTATATCTAAACGCTCAGTCACGTTCGCTTCTGTATAATGATCGAGTCGTTTAATTGCTTCAAGATAGGACACGTTGGCTTTCCTGTTAAGTCTGACTGGTGGCTCCATTGTTACGACTTCGCGGCCAAGTCAAAAGCACAAAAACCAGTAAACCCTTTAGGCGGTATTTTGGGATTGTGCTTGATATAAACCGAACACCACTTGTGAAATGCAGAGTAGCCTTAATTACGTGTAACTGAAAAGTCACTTGAGGTCTGTTACTAATTACCTCAATCGAAAAACCAATGTACATGATTAGTTTCGTTTAACCAACTTCAAGCTTGCGTTTATAGCTATTTTTACAAAATATTGAATTGCGTCATCATGAGTTTTGCGCCAACCGATCAAGGCCGTTCAGTTTTTTTTTGTTTAACATATTAATGTTTTGAGCCAAGAACGCACAAGACGCAACGGTTATGCGTCTAAACACGACAACAAACAAAAACACTCATCTACGTACGGTACTGGACCCAGACCGTCACGGTTGTCACAGACGCCAGTGCTCAGTTTCTTTACGTACCAAGAACCATTTCATGCGATGCTGCACTCCGGCGTTTCTTGTATTTTCCCTGTGGCTACTTCAATGTCAAAATCTATGTTTTCGCCCCACTCCTGAATAACAGTGGTGTGAGTAATGTAGTTCGATCACTCCTCTTCACTACACTAGTTTACTTCTATGTTTAATCTAGCTTTTACCGTCATCTTCGTCGGCATTATCAGTAACTTTCTGACACTCACGCTTGTGGAGTGAGCACTTCAAACAGTACTCATCAAGTGCAGCGAAATCACCTTTGGTTAAATTTTCTAATCGGTATAGATCAGATTTTAAACTTTTAGAGCGATTGGTTATGAATGGGTTAATGCAGTTTTGTCGTCTGCTTCGAGGTCAATGAATCTGGAAGCTGAGTTTGGTCCGACAAGCCTGCCATACTGCTTTTTCATGGTTAAGGATTGAGCCCTATTCAATTTGGGAAGTGTTCCTTTTGTTGGCCCTGCCAGTTTTTTCTTCATAGGGAGTATTCGATACAAAAATTGCGTTACTTTATGGTGTTTGGTAGCTGGGAGGGTTATTTCTTGGAATAACATTGTTGCACACGGTTCGCGACTGAACAGTCTAATTCACAGGCGCTGCTTCAAACATCATGTCTTAGCGGTTTGTTGTACTGTTTGTAATGTGATTTCTAACGTCGTAAATATCCCAGCTAAGAAAAATTGCGTTTTACCACACACCTTTATTTCTCATTGAATTATCGCGTGAAGTGATATTACATGCAGTAGACTATCTCGTAACGTTGGTCTGACTGCTGTAATCAGTCATCTGTTAAATTTGCAACAGTGTCATCCATACTTGATATACTCGAACAACAAACAAAACCGGTCTTGGAGTCTTCGTTTGAGCTTCTCAATACGTTTGTTTTCTCTCCCCCCTATTTCCATCAATAGGTGACCCGAAAGTTTGCTTGGTATATAAACTACTTAATCATGGGTAACTGTTAGTGCTGAAGAGTTGCCTTTTCTCTGATCTACACATTCAACAGGTTGAAATGGGACTCACGACCAGAAGACTCATTCGTTCTGGAACCTGGTAAGCACATTCGGTGTGGATTTTTTTTTGTGAATTTCATTTCTGTGGATTCCGTGTCCAGCAGAGGCATACAGGCTTCCTCTGTTTTTTTTGTGTAATCTAGCCCACACTCTTGCTTCAAAGGTCTAATGAATTAGCCTGAAGTTGGCCTCCCAGTTCATATTCAAAAATTAGAGTGACTGTACATTTCAGCAAGTAGGGCTTATATTGAGGGCCCTCTGAATCAAGTCAGTTTAGTGATTGTTCATTGAACTGAATACCCATCACGGATTTACTGCTGCCCTGCTTGCATCGCAGGTCTACCCGAACATGTCGTTTTCGAATCAGATTCGCATCACTCAACACAGATGCTAGACTTAATTCCGGTTACCACTTATCCATCTTCGTGTATCTTTCTTCTTATATTGGATAATCTTTGAAATTGTGAAGATACCACTTCTGACGCCTGTCATGTGCTTTTTTCAGCCAATATGGCAACCTTCATGGAGCTGCTACAACCGGCCAAACGATCTCGCACTGGTGCCGTCAAATTGGAGTTTGCTGGAGTATCCTCAGCGGATTCGAATGGTTTGTGTCAGTTATATCGTTCTCTTCGGGAAAAAGAGAAAAGTGTCACTTGACCTATGCATCCGTTTCCCGTTGGTCAAAAATAAACTTGTACAGCCTTTTTGTACATTCGTGCTCTGAACTTGATTTACTTCTGCGTGACACTAGGTACTTATAGGGTCAGGCCACTGTTGTCCGGTTTCATTTGCGGTTACTCTGAATAACAAAGTTGTTAAACTTCCAGTCGAGTGTTCAGTGTCAGTCAGTAATTTTTACACCTTGTTGGTGTTTCAATTCGTGCCTAATATTTAACTGCGTTCGACCGTAGAATGTCGCGGTAATGTACGCTCCCTCTCTGTTGGGTTCTCAGCGGTCAGTTGTTACGGTTGGCTAGCATTGAATAAGCACTTGTCTTTCTCTGAAAACTGAGCCATATTAAAGACCATATTGTTTAATGCCAGCTTCGTGGACATTTTTAATCGGTGTTCTTTATGGGAAGTAAAGACGCTGCTTATACAGTAATCAGTAGTATTGGCCTGTTAATGATTACTTTAACGATTACGGACCACAGCTGATATTGTCCAACGTGCAAATCCTGGTAAGTTGCCACGTCTCCAAAAGTACTTCACTTTCAGTCCTCTCGATCCATTCCTATCGTACACGTGCCAGACTGGACTTCTTAAAATAGCCATCTGAAAGCAGCTGTCCGTGAGAAGCTCGTTCGCCTTAGGGATTCCTAAATTCCGTAACGATGCTGACCAATTGAAGTAGCCATACATCCGAGTCTTCATGGAGGCGCCAAAATTGAAATATCTTGAAGACTAGGTTTTTCGTCTGTATCTAGTCACACTTCGAGTATTTACAGCGTGCGGAAATAATCGACTAAACTTCGTGATTCTTCGCCTACATAGGGCGGATATTTAAGTCCCAACTTTATCACGTGTTGATCATTAGCGTTGAGCAGAGAAGATGAGAATCTCTGTTGGAAGGGATGAAACTCGTATTATTTTCTTGTGTGGCATCCGTTCACCTAGTTAGTTTGATAGATAGAAATAATTTCGTCATGTATACTATTGGACAAAAAGTGGAGAGGGATTGCTAATGTTCGTTTGCTTTCCTAGACTCGACCTAAAAGTACGAGACTGTCACTTTTGACTTACCTTCCGTTTACGTACATTCGTGTGTCTGTTGCTATCGACCACCTAAGTAACCTTTGTTGTATGCATATGGTTCTTTTATTTATCACACAGGCTTACACAGCTTTTGCAACTTAATTGACTCGGATACCGCATTCGGAGAATCATACACGATTGAACAGGACTCAGCAACGCATTTAGTAATAAGTCGCTGTGAACAGAAAGGTGGTTTAGTTCGCAGATTCTATTATCGAGTTGGTCAACCTCTTCTGAAGATTTCTTCACCAATTGTTGTTTGCATGTTATCTGTAAATTCCGCATTGTGTTCTTGTTTTGTTGAATACGACATACTCGAAAGCACCAATCTCAAATGCAATACTATCTCTGTTTCATACTCCTGAGAACCAACCAGTCGTCCGAAGGATCCAAAACGTTTTGTGGAATTGGGTTTCGTTGGTCGAGAAGACCAAGGCAAGCAACCAGTTGTCGTAAGACGTTGTAACTCTTCTTGCGAGTTGGGATCAATAAGTCAAGACTATCATCTTGAACTATCTGGTTAAAGTGGTCAGACAATATTACGGCCAAACGTCATCGGAATAAGTCCTCGTGGCAATGCAGTCAAGAAGAGCTAGTCCACTCTCTTCAGTTGACCAGATAATCCATAGATGAGCCCGATCAATATTGCTTTGTATTCTGAGAGTCCTCTTGTATAGTACGGTTTCTAATGGGCGCCTGTTGTTAGCACTCCGCTTGTGATCCTCCCCATTATCATACCGTCTCAGTGCAGTTTTTCTGGGTGCATTTGAGTATATCGCTATACAAATAAGATCTGTCCACCTTTCATATTTCAATGGGCTGTACAGTTCCCGTTACTTTTCAGTCAATATGCTGAAATCGATGAAGTGTTTTGATAAGTTAAACTAAGGATGAGATTAACGGAAAATACCCAGCTGATATCATACAGTCGGTCGATACCATGAAGAAAGTAACCTCCTCAGTGGCAACGACAGTTTACTGTATTTATTATGGTTCAATATACATTTTAGCAACGTCGTCCGTTTTTGAGAATACGAACTTCAAGTATTCGTCATTGAACGCCTCTTTCCTGGCAACTACATAGCGTTCACACCATCTTAATTTTGTGTTGTTCTGATCGGGGCTCTAAGTTTGCACCAGCGGTCATTTCTTTCATTCTACTCCTTTCCAAATTCTAAGAACCTATCACAGGATAGTCCTTTGTATTTTGTTATGACGACGGACAATAGGTAATTGGGCGAAACAGTGCGAACAGGGTGCATTGTCTCGACCTAACCTGTTAATATGTGACATTAGGACGCTAAACCGCACGTCCTGCATCACAGTCAACGCGAAATAAAGTGTGTAAGTCCGAATTGCCTTGTGGACTACTGACATTGCATTGCAACGATACTCAAGTGTACCTACTTATTCTGACTATGTGAACAAGCAACTGGTTCGTACATGCTAAAAGTATGGAAATGTAAAATCACCGTGTGCATGTTTAAAAACCATACGTTGCGATCGACCAGACGTTTCACTAAATGCACATTGTCAGATGGACCGTCGCTTTATCGTCGGGTGGAAACTGTTAAAGGTAGTTGACAAACAATACCTGTTCAAAGTGAATCTGAAATTCCCGATTACTCACTAATTTAAAATATCGCCCAGCAAGTTTAAGGAAATCAGAGATTTCGACCTGTCTCGGAAGTCCTGATCGTGTGGTTATCGGCTGGAGTTAACAGGACAGTTACTGTGTCTCCTATCGAGACGATCGAGCAACCTAATTATTCCTCACAGGCGAAAGTGGTTGAGTGTTCAGGTATAACAGTTCGGTCGTGCCCCATGCGAGGTCAATGGCACATTGGTCAATACAGTTGCCTCATGAAAGCGTCGCCGGAGTTCTAGTCCTGATTGTGGCAAGAATATGCACTACTGGCGAGCTCTAATGAGAACGAAACTCGAGTTTAATGCCTCTTCGAAAGAGGCTTGCTGGAAGGTCTGTCTGGATGCGAAAGCTGCGATAAAATGTGAATGATGTTCAACTTGGAGTGAAATCCATCTTATTCAGCTATCGTTTACAAACATCATGGAGGTCACGGATCCCACTGCATTGGTGCATCTCCTGTTTTATCAGCTAGTAAAATCTTTGTGATTTAATGTAAAAACAAGACTGAACTCTCTTAAGTCGTTAGTTTCTGCGGTATGTTCAGGTCATCTTTGGTCCGTGTTGAAGTTTACTTTGAATTTCATGCGACTGATGTGTATCCGTTCCGTGTGCGACTCTATCTTCTCTTCAACATTTGGTTCGCTAACGCAGTAAACAAAGTTCAGGTCGCATGGACATTTGGAGGTGCATCTAGAAAAGAGTTACAATGTTTAAATTCAAAATCGGTTTTCTTTTTAAATTCTTTATACCAGCACGACGAGATGATTGTGTAGGGCATGAAAATTCCGTTTTATCCTTTCAACAACTGGACTGGCGATCAGTACTAAAATGAGTCTGTTATACTCAGTGCTGTTCCTGTTTTGGTAGGCAAAGTCCGGAAGGCGCGGCTTACTAACCAGTGCTATAATGCTCTATCCACCTGCTTTGCTGCCCAAATCGTATGTTTCTATCGATAAGTGGGGGGGGGGGTAGACAACCACCCATTGTACACGTAGTTAGCACCTATTCACAGGAATTACTTCATGAAGAGCCAAGTAACCGCCGCACGCTTTTTCACATAACGATAGTTCGTCACTTTTATTTTCCACCAGCTGTGATGTGTTTCGTTATCTGATCCCTAACCCATTGACTTCGTCAGTTCGCTGTAGTCATAAACTTTGAAAATCGCAAGTGTCACACTTTGGATTGTAGTCAATCGCCGCGCCGAACTGCTGAACAGGGGCTCAAATGCCTATTGAAGACACGCACAATACTGCGCTTATTTCACAAAACTGACCGATAGGGTTCGATCGACGTGCCATAGCGCAACGTGCCTTACACACGACTGACAACTTTTTTCAAACCGTTGCGGTCGCCGCACGGTAAAACAACAAAGCATGTTCTCGATCTACAAGCTGTTCAGTAGGACCGACAGTCCTAGACGAAACCACCGTACCCGTAGCTAACGTTTGTTTGGCTCTTTGAGATCGAATCTGATCTGCGAGAGCAGGGCGCAAAGTGGAATAGCGACGAGCTTGACGTCTAAAACTAGCTCACACTCGGTGCATAATTGAAACAACAAGGCACCATCGTTCAAGCAACGTGATGTTCGTGCAGCCTTCTCTCTGAACGAGGTTTAGCAACGCCTATTCGGTCGATCTGGCCCTTCATATCCCCGGCTGGAAAAGCTACATTCGCACTGTTTCCACCCTAGTAGAACATCTGTATCCGATTAAAGGTCGTCCTTAACGGCGATGTTATCGCAGACATCTGGAACGTAAGCAGACGTAATAAAAAGGTTAAGTATTTGGCATCTAAAGTCGATCTTAACAGAACCAACAATTAGATGTCACAGGACCCACCGCTAAATAACATCAAATCTACCGATTTGGTTACAACTGGCTTGCTGATGACCTACTGCAGCGGTCGTGGAGTCACCTGAATTCTACGGCTAGTATCGCGTAAATAATACGAGTGTTGTCCAGTCGACCAATTGACTGCTAGCCTTCAAAGTTTGGAAGACGCCTACTTTCAGTGAGTTTGGCTGACCCATTTATTTATACAGCGAACTCTGAAAGTCTCACTATTAACACGTACCTTGGGCCTAAGCCACCGACATTGGAAATCAAGCTAGGCCGCTGGAGCTGGGACTTATCAAAACGGTGCTATTAAGAACAGGTATGTACTTTCCGGATTTGGGGCATTAACAAATGTAAGACATTAATTGGATTGAACAGTGGGAAAAGGATAGCAACAGCATAATTTCCGCTATCCATCATTCCGAATGCAGCGAGTTAGGCAATCTGGTCTGTTCTACGATACGGTCCATGCAGTATGGAGTTAGTACTATTATGAGACTCGTGGTTGTTATGGGCTGGAGACACTGCTTGGACAGCAAGCCCCAGACATGTTTCAGGTAGCATCGGCGGTAGATATATCCGATGGGTATTTTCAGCTTCACCATTGACTGCAAAACCAGGGATAACCAGTTCGTTTTTACCGCTCATCCATACGTTACCCTACGTGGATCGACCATGTTTCCCAAAATCACGCACTCCGGCGCAAGCACCTACGTTTAATGGGCCTATTGGGCGGGAGTGTGATCCTAAAAAATAACTGGCACCACAACCCCAAGCGTCAGGTTTTATGGTTTCTCAGAGCAATATTTCCCCTGCAAGTAGTTCCCAGAGACGTAACAGATGAACACCTAAGTTTTATCGACAATAGTTAATTGAGGTGGCTCGAGCCAGCCAAATCATTCCACGGAGCATGACGCCTGCTGCGAACGCAGTCGTACGAACGCCATGCGTGTGGTCAGCGGTCCTAATCATGATCAATTTGCCAACAAAATAAAACCAGAGTTACTTTATGACTGGCAGATTTTTTGTAATGCACGTAATGTGAGTAACAGAATTAATCACTCTCCCAGATGTGTTGTTTCCAGGCTGACTGGCTTAGATTCAATGTAGAGAGTAAATCTGACTAGAACGCCGATCACTAATTGAATGTCTGTTACCCTTAAAATTGAAACTCTCAGTAATGAACTACTGCACTGTGCCAATGGCTACACGCTGAGCAGTTCTCAGGATACAACTCTCAACTACTCTCTCGGTCCACACCATAAACGAAATAACACCGCTGGCATCGTTTTGCTCACTAGACGGTGAAATGGGGTTCCCCTGTCAATTTTAAATCAATACATGTTCACCGCAGTACCTATTGATCTGGGACGAAGTTGGTAACCTACTCAAGGATCTGTAAATGTTACAGTCCAATTTTTCACCGGGGGCGTTGGTTAGCCACAGTGTGAGTGAGAGGTATAAACGTCCGCCACTAGGTTCGTTGTCCTGTAGGCAGAAACGATAACTATCCAGCGTTAGCTAGTAACATTCGGGAATCTCGACATCACACCGACGATGAGTGGAGCTCAGAATAGGCGGAAAGTGCACGACCGTATCTTCGCGTTTTTTAACCACTAAGTGCATGCAATGACTATTTTAACTCACCTGTACACTTTCGCCAGTTTATGTCTGTAAACAGTTTAAATTCGAGTTTATATTGAATCTCGAAAGTGATATATTACTCTTCTAGAGAGTGCGTCATTTCTCCAGACGAACACGCTTCATAACTCAACTGATAGAGCGCCTGTAGTGAGATTACCTTCGACGTCCCCAATATCCTAAACTCTCTGTGATGTGAGAGTTGCCTTACTAGTACTGTACATGTTCACGGTATCTTATGAATGTAAATTTACTGCAAACTTTTAACATCAAAGTTAGTGTTTTGGCGTAGGCATCGCAGTTTTACTCGTGGCTGTGTAATGAATCCGCGCCATTTTCACTACTGTAGGCTACACTTACTAGGGTAACAATATTTTAGCTATTGCCGCTCAACCGATCTGACGCTCGTTTGAATTCTGAAGGTCGACTGGAGTTCCGTTGACATTCGTCCTCTTTGGTGGCCATCGTGAGGTTGTGCTTAAAGTTCTCTCATGTCCAACTCTCTAGCGCCTTTATCTGTTGCGTTGGAATCCGCTTGTGAACGGTGAGTAAGTCAATAAAGTTTGTTTGCAAATTCGCCGTTTCTCATTACTACTTCCGATTCGCGTTAACATAAGGCTGGATAAACTTGGGGCGTGCGAACCAAAGAGCAAGCAGCTAGTTTCACCATATGCCTCGATATGCTGTTTCAAGTCCAGGGAAAGTCTAAGTCTTTTGCCGCTAAATCGCTTACAATGTTTAAAAAGAAATGACCTAGTTTGTCCAGTTCATTTATGCTCAAAAACACGGGAGTACCAATCGACCGTCCAACTGCGCACATATGAACTAACCATGGCGCAGCAAATGTTTACGGCAAAATTTCACAGTGACCACTCTATTTGGCTGAAGACGATAAAACAGGCATTCACTCTCACCGCGTTGAGATCAGTGTTCAAACAGCAGTATTGATTGTGGAATAGACAAATGTGGAAGGTGATACACAAGTGCGACCAAGCCCACGATCGTAGCTCTTCTGTAAGCCATACTTGCGATTGGCTGTACGCTTGCTTCGCCTTCACATTGCTACAAGTGTATGCGAATTAGGCTTGCAACAATTTCTCTGACGCCAAATATTAAAGTCATACCTGGTTCGGCCATTTAATTCAGCATGGTTACAGGGAAACGGGCTGTCTTGTAACGTTTTACAATTTATCAGTGAACTTGTTGACGAAGATCGAACCAAGCATTCAGGAGTGTTCTTGCAACAACTGCCAGGAGGTTATGTTCACCGAAATGGACTTCAGAGCAGACGGAAAAATGGGAAAACGAGAGTTCTGACTTTAGTATCTGATGGACTAAAAAGACTACTCCATCACGATTGGACTAAAACACCTCTACCGCTGGGTACAGAAGCTCAGAAATGCTCGTCTATGTTCCCAATGAACCAACCTTCCTCAGGGAACCGTGCCATTCCTTTACCAAAGGCAACTCAGCTCACTAGAGACAATCGACTAGACATGTGTACACCATCGTGGATGAAGCAACCGATGAAGTGGATCAGCATTTTCGTGAGGTGCACATCGGTCTATTTTTTTTCATTCATCTCCGCATGTTCCTTATTTTATCCACCTCGTCCATCTCCAAATATGTCAACACGCTGCCATTGTCAACCACCGTCTGTTACGATTAAGTTGAGCTAGTTTGGGTACCTTATTCGCAAATGACGATTTGCGCGTTGCATGCCATTTGCCGTTTCGTGGAACTTATCGCTCTTTTGTTGCTTAATTCGATTAATGAATTACCACAGTGAAACAGTTTTTCTTCACACTGCCACTTCTAGATTAAACGTCCCTCAACTAACGGTCACTACCATGAATTTTCGTCTGCTGAGGCACACAGATCACAGTTGCGTGCTTTTGTCGTAAACATTATGAAAAGGTAAAGAATTTTGTGACTTTTTAACAGACTGAGATACCTTCGGCAGCAGCCAACTTGAATGTTTTGTGCAAACTTCGAAAAAACTGGTGGGCGCTACTGTGGAACTGCAAGAGTAAGGATTTCGGATGATTCCCTTCGATACATTCTTTGGAACCTAGTGGTTACGCAGCAGTCTGTGCACACAAAAGGGGACAAGCGCCTTACAGAAAACTAAGTGACGAGCAGTTCTATGTGCCGATGTATCCGACTCGCATTGCGACAGCTAAGTGTGTATGCGTTGAAACGCCCTTTTCCCATACAGCACATTTGAAGCAATAAGTTCTTTCTTTCCTACAACAAACCTATTTCAGTGAATTGAAATAAACGCCTATTTGGGTGACTGTTAATGTATATTTAGGCGCACATTATCGTTCATTTGGTGCATATGAATCTGGGTCTCTGATAATATAGGCCTGCTTTCAGCTCTAAAGCTGTCTACATTGAAACCAGCCGATTCTTCCAACCTGAACATTGGCCAGACTGCTCGGTCGTGCACACATTCGAAGCTCATGAACCACCGACTCCAAAAGCGAGACCTTAAGATCACAACGGCTTCATCAGTTCTGTAAGTCATACACTTTAAACTGCACCGTCAGTAATGAAGGCGATCGAAATTTGTATAAAGCAATTCAGTGATGGTGAGGAATGTCGCGCTAATCGGACGACTACAAATTCCAAACACTGACGCCAATTTGAAATGTCTGGGCCACCAAGACAGCATGTGCCATACGCATGACAGGTTGAACGGAAACGCCCACGTGACGTTTAACGAAGCATTCGCGGGAGATCGTTAGAATGCGATTGACGAAATCGATACAACGTAGAACCACTTTGTTCATGCTGTTAGGATGCGTTCACTTTCTACACGAATCTACTTAGGTTCCAAAAAACCCTGAGTGTCTCCGGAAATATGTGAGGAATGCGGTTGACCTTATGAAACGAACCAGCGACATGGATAGATTCCAAATATATTGTTGTACAATTGAGACAAGCGCTCTAGAGGTAAAATCGTCGGTAAGTTGGTTTACAGCCTATATCCGCATGCATGGGGAAACAACATGTCTAAATAAAAACATGGTTTGTGATAAAAAGCCGTTTATTGTCATAAACCAGAGTACGAAGTAACGTAAATATCCGTTTTGTACATTGAGTCAATCCAAAATGAATAGGAATATTACATAGAGTTTCCTTAGAAGAAGAAAATTTGCAGACCAGATTGGCTGGAAACCGGGAGTTTTTGGTAGGAAAGTCACTACTATCAGCTATACAGTTTTCAACGTGGTGAGCGGGATTACGACCAACGTGTGCCCATGATCGGCCAGGCTAACCATGAATGATCCATTAGAAAAGGACGTGGGTCGTGGTCGAACGGTAGGTTGCGTGTGCGGAAGGAAAATGCATCGGTCGTTCGGACATGGATCGTAACTCGGGCCAGCAATTCCAATGGGAACCAGTTCTGTGGCCCACTTTTTAAGAATTGCAGACAAGAGAGAAGAGGATACATTGTCCGTGTTCTGGAACAGGGCGGTCGACGGCGGAATCAGTTGTACCGATCGTTCGTATTTGGCTGTCCATGGATTGATCACTCGCAGGTAGCCCTAAACGATTAGTATGAAAACATGTGTGTTAGGCCGAAAAGGTACTACTGATCATATTACGCAACAAGCATTACACACTCGCTTTTCGTTCGATCAATCTCTACCAGCCCACTGAGAATAGGTAGTAGTTAGTGGAATGGAGAACACAGAACAGACTGAAAGCAAGGAAGAGGCTGGACATTTCAGTAGTTGGTCTATTAATCAGGAAGGGTGACTGTCCGTTTGCCAAAACCATCATATTTATAACAGCACTCTCATGGTAAATCTAGAACCTTATACGTCGAGACCATTGAAGGCTGCATAAAAACATGAAGTCGTCCGGTAACAACGCACATAAGTTACGAAGATGTTGGCTGTATTGTTGAACACGTAAGTCCGTTTTGTCGGCCTGCAAACCAGAAGTCTTTGTGATTATCAAAATTGTTGACAATAAATGCAGTCCCTCACGGCAGCGAGTTGCAGTCAATAACCTACCTGCACTGCTAGGTCTGTATGCAAACTTCTTTTCGTCTGGAGTGTTTTCTAAGAAACCTGTTCTCCTTCCAAAGAATGCAAAGTATTCCTGAAAAAAGAATGTTTCTTCCATAAAATGGCACCGACCCATCAAGTAATTAAACCTTAGGCTTAAACAACCTGGCGGGTACGTTATTTTAAGATCCTCTATGAAATAATACGGATGGTCAGCAATCATGGATGAGGAAGCTACTGTGCCTGGAAGAAAGAAAAACCAAGTGGCTTACAGTAACGCATACAGCTTCGAAATCAATATTGAGGCCATCGATTACAAGTTGCTAATATTCATACGGCAGAACTGGCTGAGTGTGTTGCTGATATATCTGATCATAGTGATAGACACGACGTCAAAGCTTCACAGCTTTTCATTGGACTGGCATATCACTTCCTCAATACGTATGCAATTCCGTTCCGCTTCTGAGGACGTTTGACATCCGCATGTTGCTGAGTACGGGACAGGTTCGGTGTTTATGCTAGAATGAATTATCCCCATATATTCCTCCGAGCGTCTCGAACTTAGGTCTGCTACTTCCCACATGGTAGGGCACAAAATTGAACCGTTGGTCGTTTGACCAGTAAACACGATTTGTGACCGATCCTAAACGTTGAAACAAAAATTAACAGAGGACAAGAACAATAGCCTATGAGATTAGATAAACGAAAAGTCGAGGAACAAGCGGTCGCACACCACAGAATAATGGAATGCGTTCAGCTGGGAAACGCGGTGATTCAGAAGTAGGCGGTGAGTTCAACCGATGTGTCTGTCAGCTATAATAAGCATTTTGCAGGTTAAAAATTCGAGATACGGGATTGAGATGTCTGTTTCCCGTTCGAGTTAGCAGAGACGTTCCTTCATTCGTGTTGCCGTGAAACGCATTCTTTCATGCGGATATTTCTAGTTGATGCATTTTTGCAGAGGGGGCGGTGAACCACAAGTCGTTATTGCGGGGAATGACTGTTCTTACGCTGTTTTACAGGCCCTCAGAAATACGTTCCGATGTTCGGACAGATTACGCGCTGTTAGACAAAACTGGTCATGCAACGACGTCCCATTTCATATAAGAACAGATGTACTTTTTAGATCAGTTGCACGTTTACGACCTATGAGGATGTGCGGAAGGAATCCATATTGTGGTTTGTGTCTCCCGACCATCTTGTTCAAGTACAGGAAAAAGTACTTCCGTCCAAGAAACGGTTTAACGAGGTACCGCAACCTCGCACCGAGTACCCTCAATGAAGAGCCAAACCGTTAAAAATCGTACAGAAAATTTTATGGAACTAAATTAAACTTATTCGCCATCCGGGAAAACAGTAAAGCAGACACGTCGGACTATAGTCAGCTACCTGATTCATTGACCTCGGGGCAGACGACAACACTGTATTAACCCAATCATTACCAATCTCCATACATCATTCTAAGAGGTTAAAGTCTCATCTACACGGATTGGGAAACCTAGTCAATACAATGGTCTTTTTTCTTGAACCAAATGACTGTTGGAACGCGTGAGCGATGCACTTCGTATGTGGTCTTTTACCAGTATGGGTGCACAGAAGATATAAACAGTTTGTTTCGAGAATTTAAGCATCTAGTGTCCTTGACCTAACCGGTGCAGTTGAAGTATGAACAGAAGGTGCACTCGCAGAAAAGTGGATAGAAATACATCACGTCTGACCCATCTCACGAACTGCGTAAAATAATCAACCAACTGAACAACATTCACTAAGACTACCTTTCGCACGTTGCCCTTCTCAACTCCCTTCTGAGCCCAAATTAAACAGTGGTCGCATTATTGTTCTGCTCGTCGATAATGCCTAGGTATGAACAACTGCTGGTCAGCGTTTGTGTTGGTCCGCGTGTAAGCATACTGTAATACAGCAACAGACGCTGAATAATGTAATTGTTGGTTGCATCTTAGTAGCCCCAAGTCGCAACGGCTTGCAGAAATTGTTATTGTTTGTCTCGCTCTGTGATCCCTCGTCATCACATAGTAGTCGGATAATCGTAACTGTAAGCGGGGCCATTGGATAACAAAGTTCACGTGGCTATTGCCCGATTTGCCTTGTGAATGCATGTCTAGTTTAACGGCGGCGACAGTGTGACGTTCACATTCATCAAGTTCAAAAAACTTCTTCCGAAGAAGAAAGGCCTGCACAAAAGAAACATTTTTGCTCCCCTCAGAAGGCACTTTTTGTTGTATGCACATGCAAGTAGATCAAACTGCGCATAAGATAACCACAGAAAATCCAACGTCCGCCATTCACATCTCACTTACTTGGTCTCCAAACACAACGCGATCATCCATGCTAACTAGAGGATTGGAAGGGTTGAGGCTGGACAAATTCTGAAAACAAGACAAAACAATGATATTGATAAAGAACGACAACACTTAGCCGCAAATACATAAAAAAGGACCAGTGGGTCACGCAGAGACTAAATGAAAAAAACAAGCTAGTTCGAAATTGTAATTATGGTAGGGTAGCCTCTTAGTGTGAAATACTGCGGATCGATATAGATTGAAGTGTCAATGCGCGAAAAGGCTCATAGCATTTCATCGCAAATAACCCCGCATTGATGAAGTTGAGATCATATGAGAACCTCTTGAAACGCGATCAGAAACAGAAGGCATCTCATATGGCCCTTGATGATGAGGCCTACTCATGTTCGCAGCTGCATTTAGATCGGCGAGTCATCGATCACTTGTTTAGGGGGTGGGATATGCATTAGTCCATGGAACGGTAATAAAAAATCAACCGGAGAAAATAAGACCCTGAATCCCATTGCCACCATCTCGATAATGGGTGTACTGGGCGCCTGGGATAGCTGGGGGACATAAACCCATTGTCATTCGTTCTCGAAGGGGAGCTAATCTTGCAGTTAGGTCGCCTGCCCTACAAATTGGACCCTGGAGACGAAAGATGCGAGAAGAAGCAGCAAGATAACTCAATTTATTGGTCCAGACCAGAGAACGCCATCTTGCAAAACCAACGAAATTTCCTATTGGCTGTAAAGAGAAGGTGATGTATAAACAAGAGTACGTATGACCTCAAGGCCAAAAATCTGAACATAACACACGTGGATTAAAGAAAGCATTCTCCCTGGGGAAAATGGACAGCGGTATGCGTTGTTAACACAGGTATTGACAACCTAGTCGACCAAACAAACATTCTACTACTTTATTGATACAAATAATAAAAATTCAGTTCCAAGCCGTTTCTGTTTTGTAACTACAGTAATCCGTCAATAATTATATTTCACAACAGCTGAGGTAATCCGAGATGTTTTCTGTGGTACTGTAAGCTGTTGAACGGGCTTATCAAAGAATTCAGCGCATTTCGGCTTGAGCTGCTGCATGTTCGCTCTTGCACACTCCAGTTTAAAAATACGATGCTTCTATGACGCCTGGATAGTACGGCCGTATTTCTAAAAGGTTTCCTTGTTGTACAGATTAGTCCGAACTCCGCAGTTGCATAGATCGTCAGGGTCTACAAAGCTTAACCCTTAGTTAGCAACCACGGTGAACAGATTTGAAGCATTTGATCGTCGTTTTCTCCGACACTAAGTTGGCATCAAATGCAGCGATTACGTGAGCAACGTGGCAGTTCGCCGGTGTGCATTTGTGAGAACTTCAGGTAAGCGGTCAACTGGTCAAACAACGAAAAGGTACAACGTACTACGGGTTGATCATATTCACTGAACGCCTGCTGAATGATTACCGCGCCTGGCATTGTTCACCAAGACAATCAACGGTTGGTCAAAATCGTGAGGTCAAATAACAGTGTGATCATAGCCTACGAAGATCCCAACCATATCTGTGAATAAAGCAAGTAGGTAAAGTATGTCAGTTTATGGACCTAGTGACAGCTCATATCACTGATCAGAAATGCCATCAGAAACGGTAAGGTCTCGCAATTAGGGCCTATCAGCACTCGCAAGTATTCTCACTTCAATCCTATGCTGTCCAGTTCTTTGTGTTGTCTTCTTCTTTGTGGACACTTCTCATCGCTACTGCAGCAAACGACGAGACGATCGACAGTACTGTTTGGTCAGGTTCATCGCTACTTACAAATGAATGTCGGTCATTCACTTGCAGCTTTCAGCCGTACCCGTGAGTATAATGGCTCATTTCCATTCACATGGACGGTGCCAAAGATGACTAATTTCCAAGAGATCCTGCGATTCGGTCTACGTCCTGGAAAGCGAATAACGAATCGTGTACACGCTGAAGTTATCATACTTGAAGTGCACTACAAATCTAATAACTCCATCGGCGACTGGAATAAAAAATGATTAATCCAACGCTTAGTTCCAAGGACGCGACGTCGGATTGGATAAATGGTTATCACTACACATGCTGTGGTCAGGATTGTCCAAAATGGCTACGTACACTATCACTAACGACAAACGGCGAACTCATTTCCACAATGCGTTTTTACAAAAATGTTTCCATTTTGCCATAGAAATAATCGTTTGCTGAAAACTGATCAAGGTCTTCGACTTACTATACATGAATTAAGTTCAAGTCCGGAGTTGTCCGAATGACGAATGATCGGTTAATTGGTTTGTGTTCTATCCGCGATTATGTGTCACTCATTCTCCACCAGGACTGTCGATATTTTGTTTGGCGGGTGTCACCGAGAGACGTACGTTAATTCAAACGTATAAACAATATACTAAGTAGTCATCTGATGAAACCAGGCATTCGAAGATCCGCAAATTGTCTCAGGTCTACAGTTGTTAGATGGATCGCGTAAAAGGGATATCATACCATAATTAGAAACTTCTCCAATCTCATAAAGAGTGGTAGAAAAATAACGTGGTTTTTCTAGACTGCCTCTCTCCAACCGGTTTGAAAGGCAGAAAAATGATATTAGGTGCAACCGAAGAGATCCGACACAATTTAAGGTCTTACTAGGTGAGCGAATACTGCAATCAGGATGCACCGTTTTTAATACACATTGAAGGGATGTCTAATGAGAATGTGTGAAAATGAACCGGTGATATTGGTCAGAGTGAACACATCACTTCAAAGTAACAAGAGAATCTGACCTAACATTCAGGAGCATTACTCTAAAAATGTCTTGGAGATGAAGAAAATTAATCTTTGCGTCAGGTGGAACTGCTATGTTAACAATTAAATGGAACAGCTAAATCGACAAACATTACACGTTACGAATGCAGAACATTTGAGGTCTCGGATACTTTTGCCATTCTTTGCACTAAGCAAAAACACGGGCTAATGAGATATAGGTCGACGGATCAAGAAATACCAACACAATTACACCAAAAGAACAAAGTGGCGAACGAGGTATGCTTTCAGTGTTTGGGCCTCGCTAATTACAATCAGGTACATTGAACTAGTTATCAATATGCACTTGTCGAATTACAGGGCGGATCTGGTGAGTGAGCGCCATCCTGCGTGATTACCTGCCTAGTCATTCCAGTGACAACAAATACACCTTTTACATCGCCCACAGGTTGCTTAATTCCGCTGTCTACAGTTCCTTTGTGTACAATAAAAAGAATTCACGATTTCGAACAGTGATTGTGTAACGGCATCACCATCTGAGGTCGTTCTACTAACCAAGTATCTAACTCGCCCATGGAATAATGTTCATACATATAAACGTGATCAGTTAGATAATCGAACAAATCAAGCAATTAATGTTGATCGCCTTGTAGTTTTCAATTTCGCAACCGCTAAGTGGGCGTTCTTTAAAACAGAGAAAAATTACAACGTGATGGTTTATCTGTTATACCAAATAAAAATGGCCTACAAATAGGCTTTCTGTGCCAGCATATCAAGTTTAAAAATGGCGTCCAGAACAGTGATTATCAACTGTCTAAATGTTGAGGAACGACAACAATGCGAAAACCGGACAAAACTCACTAGTCGAAACGTCCGGACCAAACTGATCGGCTTCAGGCTCCAGATTGCAATCGTTCCCTCTAACTCACAAGTGACCAACCGAAAAGCATGGCTACATGGTGTGTATAATCCGTCGACGTTTAAACGTACAGCGTCCGTGGTGGCAGGAAACCATCGCAGTCCGACGGAGCCAATGTGTTTGTGTGGCGCATTGCGAGGAGCACGTGGTGTGATGCTCACATTGGAAGATGTTGCGAGTGTTGACGCATCGCCGACCACTTCTAAGTGATAAGACCCATGGTCATCTGAATCAGGTATTCGCAATCCAAACTCCATAACGAACAATGATCCCGAGGCATAACTGACTGCTAGCATCAACTGAACCCAAGTTAATGCAAACGGGAAATAGTGGATTAAGTCGGTGACTATGTGACACCACAGGGAACAGTAAACCTGGAGAAGCATTAATCAATGCACACGCAATACCTGCTAGTTAAGTCGTTTCCATATCAAAACATTACACAAATTACTGTCCACATTAGGCAGCCTAGGGAGTTGTGACAGTATGTAACACATCAATGGTGAACTGAAGTCAGTTGATGAAACACTTGAAGACAAGGATGACGTAGTCGAGGGTTTTGATATTTTGATGTCACCGCCGAAGCTAAAACCCATAAACATGTGAGTAGTACTTGATACTGGCGTGCCCAAAGCATCACGAACTCCAGACACCACTTATGCTTCAGTCCATACTAATCACACATTGTATAAAGATACACCATAAATGAAGTTGTAACGCCTTTTAATACAAGCGATTAAATTATGAACATGAAAGTCTCACATTTGAAAAATCCATGCTAATGATAGCAGAGCAATCCAGAGAAAGTTTGCGAAGCGCTGTATCCATGGTCGAATGCATGAACTGAAAACCAGAGGATACAACCGAACAGTTAATGAACTTCGTCAGCCAAAATGATGACAGAATCGAATGTCTAATCAATTACAAAGGACAAGTGTGAATAAGAAAAGTGACAGATTAAATACCAAAGTCCTCAGCGTCAATCGGATTGTTTCTAGAACGGTTATTTCACCGTTTTCCAAATTTGAGAACAGCCGTTACGGTTCAGTAAGACCTATCATGGAGGCTTCATTTGGGATAGCAGTTTCGTCTGTGTCAATCGACTCAAAAACATCATTTACAAGTGGCTAACGGATTCGAAAGATTTCTGTGTTCATTCAAGAAGTTACATAGAAAAGAAAACGACAACAACACAAAAAAAGATGGTCACCATTCGGTAAAAAGTAAAAGCGAAGTTGATATAACGACGGAATTGAACACAATGGGAAACGTCATACTTGGAAACGAAAGAACCTGTAGAGGCGTTACTAAATTTTACGACCTGAGAAATGCGTGATTAAGCAGTGGTTGGGAGATAGGTTACTTCGTAAATGCGCGTTCATGTGCATGAATGATAACGCCTTCTTATTAATTAGGCTGAATGTTCAAGCACAGTCCCTAAGGCTATTTCAAGACTTCGATTTTGATTACTAAAAATCTGTAGAACATTTTGGTAAACCAACTGATATTTCCTGCTGCATATGCAATCTGAGGGATATATAAAAGTCAGATGACGATCATATAGGCTTGGAATGCTCAAGTTATGTCCCAGGTCCGGAATTTTTTTAAAATAGGTGGACGACTGATAAAACGCACAGTATTTAAAGGCTATCATTTAATGAAATCAAGCAGTGTCTTCAGATGCGTATTGCTCAACTATCCGGCTACAAAATTAACAAGCAGTTGGGCGATGGGCTGAATTGAGATAATTTTCAAAATACAATGATCTCAGTCTCTAAGTGCCGTTTACTTTTTAACAGGAAAAATGTTATGGCCAAAACCGGCGATCAGTCTTGAGGAAAAATCAATTATATCTAATGGCAGCAAGGATGGTGAAACGAACAATGGCATCAGCGCGATAAAAATCAACAAATTTTATATATAAAGTTGAGATAAACCTTGTGACCAGATTTTCAAAATAAGTAATTAGCGAAAATGGTCTACATTGTGATCAAAATGATTAGCGTCACGTTAAACATCTGAAAATGCTATTTATAGCTATTCAAAAGTTCTGATCAGTATTCGCTGTTCAATATCCGTTAACTTCCACAAGCAAAATTAGTAAGTACGCATTAACACGAGGGCTGATTACGAACAAATAAAGTGACGTCTACACAGAAGTTTAAAAATGCTACCGAATGTTCGACCAATGAAATTCAAAACATCAGGTTAATTTTTTCTTTAATATTTGAGTGCAAACAAACCTACTGTAACAAGAGCATTTGAGGAGTTCTATAGCGGTCACACTATATACAAACTGAGGAGACGTAAACTAACCCGGTAAGGCAGAAAATAATGTTAGAAATCAAGAATACATGGTACTCACAGTCCAATAACCGAGGGCGCCATGGTAACTACTGTGATGGGCTTGATACTCCAACGTTATTAAAGGAAACCGCCTGGAGTTTAGTCTCGACAGAAGAGTCTTGTTGTATACGTGTCAAGTGCGCCTCCTGCTAAGACTCAAGTAGCGTCCTGATTGGTCGCGCCTTCATCAAGCAGCGACACATTCGTCCACGCACTTATGACGCTACCGTTTGTAAAGGTCAGAATGTAGAATGCACTTCTCCTGAGTCACGTGCTCTCTCTACCGTTGTGATAGCCTGTAAGGCTTAATATTGGCTGCATTCGGATAAGAATACAACAGGTCCGTAAACAATTATAACGGTTGTTATGATCACGACTTGATGAACTGACCCGTTGAGTTCACAAAATAATGAGGGTAGCCAGACATAAACCACGAGGTGACGATTAACAAATCCGCTGCAGCTAACGACCGAGAGCGACTGATATGTGCGGTCGAATATGAAGGCCACATCAACAATTGTGACAAGTAGTCATGGTCCATGAATTGGTATAGTTGGTCCGCATTCAAAACTATTTTTGACTGATACGCTGAGAAAACATACAGTGATTCGCTAACTGCACAATAAACAGTCAAGACTATTCGGTCAGTTCAACTGGCTGTTTCACAGGCACGTCGATCGGTGCCCAACTACAGATTCGGATGACTAATAATCACCGAGGGCCAGCTCTACGGAGAATGAAATCCACGATCAACAAGGTTTTACGAAACGGGCCAACTGGAGTTTATCTAAATGAAAAGGTCGTGGTGGTGGTCAACTTGTCATAATAAAATGTAATGCCTAATTAGAAAGGAAACAGAAATCAAGGCATACGCATGTGTTGATGTTGTGAAATGTCCATGAAAGACGATTTCTTTCTTCCTGAAAGCCATTTTGTTGTGAAACAGGCGAATTCATTGGTTGATGTAGTACATTGGAAACGTCTCCAGATTTTGATCGCGGTCCACCACAGTTTTTCCTAGAAATAACGCCTGATTCCTTCTAATTTGTCGAGCACTTTTGAGAAATATCGACGGATACCATTAGTTCGAAAGGCAAATACAACCATGGAAAACGTCCAAAGGGGGTTCCAAATGTAGGAAACTAAACAGACTGCTCGTCTAATCCTAGTTTTGAAACACTGAGTCCCCTTTAACCACTTCATCAGAGCAAAAAGAAGATATATATTGCGATATGTTAACATTTAATTTACTCTCATCAGTCGCAAACGTAAAACATGCCAGTTATATACATCATATGGATAAGGACGAACAGGGACTAGACACACATACAAGCACTTCAATTATTATGTAATCACGACCATGACAACCCGATAGGTTGTTTCAAGCACTTTTGTGCACATAACGTCGGCTGATAAGTTCGGATGAGCATCGCTTCGGGTTTCGATTGCGCAACAATATTTTGAATGAGTTGAATGGGTTAACTTGATGACCTGTTGCCATGAGGTGTTTAGCAATCGATGACACCGGATTTCGAGCAGTCAATGCAACAAATTGAGGCTGGTGCGTCGTCTGTTGTTTCAACCACTTCGGAATGTGTTCGGCAACTCGCTGTGATAGTTGTCGATCTGTTGTGCCTATCTAAACGTCACTTTAAATACATGTGAACCGGTACACAACATGGGAGGCAGAACAGTTTGACAAACTGCTCATACCATCACAGGACCAGTTTTCCGCAATCGCCAACGGAATCCTTCTGATGATTAACCACAGACAAATTGACCTCGTCCGTCATGTGACTGACCGTCGAAACGAAAAACGCGAGAATAGTGATCCAAACTGTCTGAATCGGTGAACTCATACAGAAATTAATCGTGATTGAAGGTTACGTAACTTATCAACTGAATGGCATCAAACCCCAAAATGGACACTGGGGTGCGATCAATCACAAAAGAAAAATTAAACACACATCCGTCCACTCTTAGGATTGGTGACATGCAGAGTTGAAATACCTTTGACGCTGGTAGCCGCACCATTCCACACCTACAGCTGTGTATATGATTTGCGTATGTTGGTTTTCAATGATCAAACCAAATTACATAACATTAAACCAATACGCCGCAGTGTAGCTGACATCTCCATCTTCTATCATCTATGACCATTTCCGCATAGATTCCTTTGTCTGCCCGGTCCGCTGGGTCCGGTTGTCACCTCCGTATCACAGACAAATATCAAACTGATATGCAATCGGGGATTTGGTTAATATCAAGTCGAACATTATCCACAACTGATCGCAGCTGTCACATTCTCATTGACTTTCCAGTCGGCCCCTTTCGAAAAAAGCACTACACTCAAGTTTCGCTCTCAATAGAACTCACCAGTAGTGCATACTCTTGCCGCTGCCCGGACTAGAACTCCTGCCACGCTGTTTATGTGGCAACCGTGTTTACCACTGTGCCAATGACCTCGCATTAGGCACGACCGAATTGTCATATGTGAACGCTCAACCACTGTCGCTTGTGAGTAATGATCCGGTTGCCCGATCGTCTTGATAAGAAACACAGTAATCGTCCTGTTAACTCCAATCGACAGCCCCGCGATTAGGACCTCCTAGACAGGTCGAAATCTCCCATCTCGTTAAACCTGCTCAGCGACATCGAGACGACCAGGGCTACTTGGTCATTACTCACAAGCGAAAGTGGTTGAGCGTTCACATATGATAATTCGGTCGTGCCTAATTTGAGGTCAATGGCACAGTGGTAAACAAGGTTGCCTCATGAAAAAGCGTGGCCGAAGTTCTAGTCCGGGCAGTGGCAAGGGTATGCACTACTAGTGAGTTCTAATTAGAGCGAAACTCGAGTGTAGTGCTTTTTATCGAAAGGGGTCGACTGGAAAGTCTATGGGAATGCGACAGCTGCGATCAACTGTGGGTGATGTTCAACTTGAAACGATCATACTGACTGGAGGTGACTCGCAATGTCTACTGAAATTATTCCTTCTTCGGTATTTTATGCGCGTCTTTCTTTCCGAAGAAGATATGCGCCTTCGAAAAACCGGTATGAGACCAGCACAACTCGTTCTCCGTCTCTGTTATTCTATATCCCGAGCGATCACGCGACAACAACGGCAATAATTTCTATACATACACAGAAGTTTCCACTGTTAACTTACATAAAGTCTGGTTATTGGGCACCCGAGATCAATCACGGAGGTTCGACTCGTATTCGTGTGCAGCAGAACGAGCATTAAACAACCGATGACGAAATGTCGCAAATTTTATGGTGAAAATCGTCGATGGTCATAACCACAGAAAACCTGTAGGACATTTTACAGCGACAGGCCCTATTCGAGAGGGTGGAAGTAAGGCTGATCGACACATTGTCATAAGAGTTGATCGTGCAGAGTCCGTATCTCGTTAGAAATGTGTGGATATGCCCATTGACCGACTCCATTGGAGAAATTAATCTCATTTCCACCCTGATTAACCCGCTGGTTGCCAATACGACATCGGGTATCGGGAAACACGAGGATGTATTCAAAGTGGGGGTAGTCGCCGCTGATGGTGTTCAACGAATCCGATTGATGTTGCGCAAACACAGCTATTTAGAATTCAGGTGTCACATCTGTTTTGGTTTGCAAATGAACACATGATATCCCTTTCAACGACAAAGTCAAATATCTTCATCGAATCTACAACCAGCAATCATCACTGTTAAATATTTGGTATCAGTTATTTCAGCTGTCCAGAAGGTATTTCAAGGATTTCGTTATCTGTGTCAGAATCGTCAAGACGTTGATACTCGTCTGTGGGTTGCAGTCCCTGACAGACGTTAACATTCGTACTCGCATCTTAAACGGGATAAAAAAAGATCCCGAAATAACAGTCCGGATGATCACCACCAAATGTTAGAGGTCAGTTAATCTCAAATATGAGCCACGATGACCGAGCAATGGCCAACACTTTTGACATTTTTAGTTACCTAATCGATACGCTATGGTCATCTTCATCCTGAAAGATTACGGCCAACTGACCAGGAGAGATCTCTAACACGCTGCTGACAATGAGGGGATTGGAAGTATGTGACTATTTCATAAACACAGATTTAAAAAATGCAATCGACGGGGTCACAAAGAAGAGTGTTGCCACACAAACAACCGTGACATCACAGCCCACAGCAAGGTCCCGTGGTCGATGATTCTGGAAGCCGCTCCCTAATCACACTCCATCTTCACAACATCCTTCATCGATTACGGTCACAGCAGAGACATGTAACGTCGGCTTTTAATCGCACTCCCTCCTCAAACGTCACACTCATTTCTTGACAAACATCGCGCGTGGTAAAGTCAGCCACATACAATGCCCACGAAGTAATAGGCGGCGCCCTATGGTCATCCGGCGAACTGTACTAAGAGGTTTTTTTCGGCAACGTCCACTTCACATACAGCTGCTACATCAGAGGCCAACCAAACTTAGACTTTCTGTGTTCTAACTGGATTAACGAGAATGCATTACAGACGCCAATCATCCGCTGAAACAACGGTAGATCTACGAATGATGAGCGAGTGATGTGGCATTACAACACCAGTGCCTCCAGTATCGTCTATAAAATCCATCAGAAACAATTCGCAATCTTTCAGGATTGTTTAGAATGCTGCTCCAAGGCAAGCACTATCAGTTACCTCCTCCCAAACGTAGGGTCAGTCTACTGGCCAAAACATTCATTGTCGCACTTTGCCTGCCTCTTATAGACAAGGCAGTGGATCATCTATATGAATCAGGTGTCCTGAAACTAGTTAACCAATGTACCCAGACAGCAGTGTGAAGCATCAGTGATGCTAGTGGTGGCGGCATTTTATTTCCACAAAACGTTTCCATCTGGAAATGAAATAGGTATGAAAACCACGGTTGTTGCGAACCCACAACAAGGGAACCAAGAGGCGTAGGTTGTTAGATAACTGGGTCGATTCGTGCATTCCCGTCAGCCACAAGATAAGCAGACGCGTAGGTCGGAACATCATAGGATAGTAACAAAATTTTCAACAGGATAAACCTGAAGTCACTGCTGGATGTTTTTGTACACGTGGGGGATGAGCAGTCACGAACAACGATAATCTTACCGATGGACTTTAAAAAGAACGGTTTTCCATGCAGTACCAAACGTGATGATAGACTATAAAAGATATCCGACATCTGAGATCGATTCATGTGTACACTCTGGCCGTGTCACCGACTTGACCAATCAACTCACAACGTGCTCATATGAAGATTTTTGTCAGTATCTTCAGCTGCTCTCAGTAACTACAGATTAATTTATATATGCTCTGAAACGTACACGGCTTATTTAATGGTACTTATACAGGATAAGCAGGCAGAGATCAGGTTGATACAGTTAAACGGAGCTTCGCAATTGTAAGCCTTCATTAAAACCGCACTGTTTATTCAATACACTATCTGTATTCCTGTGACGAAAATCTACTCCATTCACCGCTTATTCAAGCCTCGACACAATAGACGATTCAGCAAGCGACCAATCCAACCGTCCCGTTAAGATACCGCATCAGGACTGGACGAACATCTTCTCCCGTTATTCGCCAAGTTCCTCAAAATTTTTTAACCGTGCATGTACCACTGGGATCCGCCAATGACAGATTCTGATTTCCTTCATACTGATTAACATCTATAAATGCGGGTTCATGTCTCATAAATAACAACTACTCACTGCAACCAGTCCGAAGTCTTATTCTTACTACTTACGCAGGAGGTATCAATTCGAGTACTGTTTCGAGGGCTATTCAAAATCTTTAGTTCCGCGTATTACACTTATATAATCGCCTCTGTATAGTAATGAGAACGCATAAAGTGGTAGAATCATCCCGCAACTTACATTTCTTCAAACCTCACTGTTTGGATTGATTAGGGAGCTCAGTGTTATGAATATGTTAAAGAAGGAAACTGATAAGAGTAGGATTCTTTCCTCACTAAGTCCATCTCACTAGAACCAAGCAGGTTACAGAACAAGGTTAGTTTTATAGCAAAATATACTGTAATACCACAACTGTTCAAGTCTGCTGCAAATTCCCAACTGTTTGAATCACAAATTTAAGAGCCCGCAGATTTTTGTTCCGATTTGTCCGTAAATGCTACCGATAAACTGTAAACATGTTCGTGGCAAACAAGTGTCCGCATGTACCATGATACTGAGACCAGATTGCAGGCATCTAAGAACAGATATAAGAAGCTAGTTTGAAGATGCACCAGGATTGTAGAATTAAGTTACACGCTTCCAAGGAATGTTGCAACAACAATTCGACATGGTTTTCTAAACCAACGAACAAAAAAAACAGATGGAGATTTTGGATCCCATTCGTAAAGTTTTATCCCCACATTGTTTGAAGGGCTCCTTTGAATTAGCTGAAATCCTAGAAAACACTTCGGTGAGTACCCAAGTAATGTATTCCATGGATGTTGATTCTCTTTTTACAAATGTTCCCCTTCGTGAGACAGTTGATTTTTATGTGACTTTAACTCCAGTAAGAACCGTGATATAGGTGTTACACTTGCATACCTCAAAGATCTTATTTTGTTGTGCACGGAAAACATTCGTTTCGATTTTGAAGGACTTACGTACACACAGATAGACGGCGTGGCTATG
>LUCH01002728.1:44175-54952 GCA_013368495.1 Paragonimus heterotremus | reverse complement strand
CCCAAAACGCCTAATACCTTCACGGTGAGGTTGAGAAACAGGGCTGTTTCAAAATTCCTTCATTAGAGCAGAAAGAAGACATATATTGCGATATGTTAACATTTCATTTACTCTCATCAGTCGCAAACGTAAAACATGCAAGTTAAATACATCATACAAATAAGGACAGACAGGGATTGGACACACACAAGCACACCAAGTATTACGTGATTGCGTAATACTTGGTGTGCTTGTATGTGTGTCCAATCCCTGTCTGTCCTTATTTGTATGATGTATTTAACTTGCATGTTTTACGTTTGCGACTGATGAGAGTAAATGAAATGTTAACATATCGCAATATATGTCTTCTTTCTGCTCTAATGAAGATGTAAAGATGACACAAATATTGCAGTATTGTTGAAAATATCTCAAAACCAAGTGCAGATGTGCAACTCACTGCAATTGAACCATCCTCAGATGCACTGACTACAATGAACAGATCTGAATGTTCAGACGGCTCGGACAATCCGTCGACCAATCGCATGAAACCTAACTGCGTCACCGGTCGGGAGTGCATGTGCCATTGGCGTGAAGCCCGTTGAGCGAGTGACATGATCGATCCCGAGGCTCGATTGTTCGGATCAAACAAGGCAATATGACCACGACTGGTGCCGGCGCAAAAACTGATGAAAATGACCAAACAGAAAAGCGAGATAAAAGCACCAAAAGATAAATGTGGGGCAACTGCATGCACAGACACCAGAGATAATCTAGCTCAACCGACCGGTCCTAATAGGACGGTGGATAAGTGAATCAACATTGTAACAAGTTCGTGATTACTTATGTGACAGAGTCTGAGTAACGGTCGATCCTCTTTCTCATCATCATCACAACAGCCTCGACCTTAACCGGGAGGTACTGTGGCTCGAGTTGCTGCTCACCTCAACAGTCACGTGAAATATCCTAGAAGAAAACGTTACTAAGAATGTTTAAAAAAAAGCAGAACTGAGAATGGACAATATATGAAACTATATATGGGTCACACATACCTGACTGAACCGATCGCCAACAAGACGGTTACTCCACCGGGATGAGAGAAGCGCAGGTGCTGTCCAGAAGATGGATCAGGTTCCAAGATCTCTGCAGCATCTGAGGGATTTGCAACGGCCCAGTTACAATAGAGCATACACTGCAATTCGTTGGACACACAGTCCCACATCTAATGCATAAGAGAAAACGAATAAGAAGGCATAGCATGGAAAAACTAGCACAGCACTAGGATAAGCGACGGTCTCATTCAGCATCAATAAACTAGTGCTTCGTGATGTCGCCTAAAGGTGCCTCAACAAAAGAAAATAGATTCAGTTTTGCAATAAAGGAAGACCTGAACCCCGTAAGACCTACGCTGAAATACAAATAATCAACTATAATGTACACACTCTGCGAGCGCATAATGAACAAGGGGATATCCACAAGGTTCAACCCGGTTTTATGGCCTCACTTCACAAAGCGAAAACATTCAGGTCACCAAACTAGATAAGTCACCACTGATAGTAACATCTCCAACCAAGCAATTGGAGAAACACGTATTCTGTGATAATTAACCGATCGGGTAACGGTTTCGTTCAGCTACCTTGAGTCATCATTTGCTTACTTTGTAGTTTGCAGACTTACTTCGATTGTCCCGTCGCTACAGCCAACGAGTAGCGAACCACCGGTTAGGAAGCACATGGACCACACGGTAGCTGTCAACAAAAAGACGAAACACGTAGGTACAACTTGTGTTTCGAAATTAACATATTTTTGAGATTAAATGTATATCCAACGCTAAACCAGTTACAGTGGTATGTGTGCCACAGAATGTGGAAGAAAATCAACAACGAGCGAGACCGCACACGTGTGAACCAACTAATGAACAAAATAACGACCCATAACGCAAGCCTCGTCAATCGAAGGTGATGAGCTGGACGACCAACAGGCTGTCACTTCCAACGGAACCCAGTGAACACAAACGGTGGACAGCGTCGTAGTGAGTGGTTAGCATATCTAAGTCGTGTCTGGGTGAATGAACCTTGAGTGATTGGACGATTACGATTAGTGGTCAGTAGAATCCCACCGGTGAATTTCACATTGTTCACAAGATGTTCCCGGTACATGCTGTTAAAGCTTTGTTTAATATGGACACATTCAGAACATCTTCACTAAGGCATTGATGAATGTCCTAGTTGCACAGAATTGTTTGTACAGTCACAAACTCTCCAGTGGAAGACTAATAACACACTATCTTCACAAGTTACGTAATGTGTTAAAAGCCAACTGGGACTTAGCTGCACAAAATTGCATGGCACTTGTGAATCATACGCACGCGATCATTGATTCAGTATATTCGTATAAACATCCATTGCACCTGGAATGACTGTACATGAGGTAAACAACGTCCGCATAACCAGAGATGTAGTATATGTCTACCTATCACTAGTGGAAAGTGGGCATTAGATGCTAGCGCTTCTCGTGTCAACAGCTGACGAGTGTAAGGGAATGAGTTCCAATAAAGACTAACGACATACTGAATACATGCTACTTAGTAGAATTGTCATTCTAGTCACTAGTATTAACGAGTATGAAGGAGGTAAGGCCAAGAATTACTGCCGATTCGGGACAGCCAGAACAAGGGGAAGCACCTGACGAGGGTCTAATAATACGTAAGCTGTTTGCATAGAACGTTTCAACGGAGGAATGCAACACGCGGCCAGAGTGATAGCCGTCTGTAAAACCTCCTAGTTGTGTACAAAATAGATAACTTTCCTGAATAACTATCTCTGGCACATTCAATAATACAATTAGACAAACAATGTGGGTGCTGTTTGGATGTGATTCTGGTTGCAAGATGCATTGCAATCTAAACTAGAGAAAAAGACAAATAAAAAGCTAGCCAAATGCGAAATCGGCTTTTGTAACGGGCAAAAGGATTAGCACACCACTCACAACGACGACGATAGGAACATTTGAGATAGTCCGCGGCGTTCTGTCGAGTCACCACAGATACACTGGAATATCTTGAAAATAAGATATTTGAAAAGATAACGATACGACTTTCCATCTTCAAAAGGTAAACAAAACCACAATAATCAATACGAGAGTCAATACCCTTGAGAAATTCTCAACAAACTGTCTAATGATCATAAAGTGTATCACTTACAGCAAACCCAGTCGGATACTCCTTACTTTACCGATTCATCATGCAGAACAAGTATATGAGCAACAGAACCGATCTGTTTTCAAGGAGCGACAAGTTCATGTGAACTAACAATTCGCAGATATTTGCATTAGAGTCTAGTGTGAGTTGTGTGAGTTGGTGATTCATCAGTGATAAGATTAGCAAGACTAAAATGTATTCTGAGTCCGCATCATACGGAAAAACTCCGGTGCTTCAGTGTGCCGAGGTTGTCTTGATTCACAAAAGTTTGGTTGCGCTGCCGAAATGAGGGCGCGCGCCGTTTCAGTTAATGAGTTCGTACGCTATAGGTCGTAGTGACATGACCACATGGAATTGCAATGAAACCCGTCGCGAATGCGTTCGTGGGCCACCACGGCGAAGCGTCAACAAAAGGACGGTGAGTGGTTCAGGGTCAAGTAAGGTAATTCAATTAGATTTAGCTTCGTATGTACCAGACAGCTAACCCATCATTTAGTGAACCAGTTGCAGACGCTGCCAAACATGTTAAGACTAGTTAGATGCAAAGACAGTGAAAGTTTCCCACGAAAAAAATCAGACTGACAGTCATGATTGACATAGAGAACAGTATTACGCAGAGTTAAACGGAAGAAAAATTGTATTTGAAATTGTCTTGGTTAGCTGTGCTTGATGGACTTAAACAAAACTGGAAGTGAGAGAAATGTCTGAAAATTAATCTCTGCCGACCGTTGCATACACAATAGGGGTAGGACATGGCTTCTCAGTGCAGGTCGACACTAGGACGTCTGAATAAAACACAGGTTAGCATGATTAATTGGGTGGACTAAAGTTTAAGTGAAAATTGTTCATTCGAGGTCCGCTAATAGGAGGAACAAAACAACGTCAGTGTGAGATAAGCGACAATATTTGGGATAGATACCCTCGTCAATCAGCTGAAAGTCAGTTGTGCTGACAGTCTAACAGCTGTCACTACACAACTGTATGGTGTTGTGCTACAAACAGACTACTGATCGGCGGATGATCACTAGGTGACTCAACTACATGCTTGTTTGTGAACTTTCAATTGTCATGTGGTCAAGATTATCTTCCCAGATTCTGTCGAGACTGTGCGAACTGGTCATTGAACTATACGCCACAGCGTCATTAGGTTACCACCACAGCCTAACAATTAACAGGAATGTCCATGAAACCGATCTTGATAACATATGATTAAACGTTTACAACGAGAGGTTCCAAGCCAAGACTCTAACCAAGCAAAGAGAGTGGGCCAGGAAATATACACAATATGGAAATGTCGATTGCGTCAATGCAATGTCCCCATAAACACAAAACTTTCAAAACAGCGAAACGCTTATTCGTACCTGTCCATCGGCGGCAATTCCCGGCCGGAATTAGTGCACCACAATCGAATGAGGTTCGTGGGTGAAGACCCAGCTTGAGGACTGGGGTGCAGGGCACAGGCAGCAATAATGCCATCCATTTGACTAGCACCTTGAGAGCCGGTGGACTTGAGGTTTCCACAGGTAATAGTCCAATCGGTACGCAACACTTCCCAGTCGGTATCCATCTCAAGGCCAACAGAGCATTCGGCAGACTCGGTGAGTGAGATGGTCAGTGGTAAGACTCGAATGATTGGTTCTCGATGCGAAGGGACCGCTGATCTGTTAATTGTTTAGAGATATGTACATGCCTCAATTTAGAGATCACTACAGCCATTCAGTTGCTCTGTATAGAAATAATGCGGAAATCATGGAGCAAGGTCTACAAAAACGACTAACGTGACCGTCGTAGCTGATTAACACGCTTGGCGTATTGCATAGTCGTACCACTGCCTTTGCCTTCTGCAACCGTTCATAATTACATACCCGACGTGATACAACTATGAATAATTTGAGCCAACGAGCTGCACAATATGTACTGGGAAAACTACAAACCACCTAGCAAATTTAGAATTTGTGCACTTGGAATCGGTCGCACAACCCCAATCGCACTTTGGCTTGTGAAATTCGCCTGAAGAAATGGCAGTTCGGACAAGATTGATCGAACATAACCACATGGCTACAGTAGCACATTGGTGACTGTATGAGGAATATATCAGGAGGAACCCTGAGTTAAACATGGAAAACACGGGCAGGATTTAATTCCCAAAACATTTCATTCATATATAGACCAACAAAATCAACATCAAGTTGCTGCACCTTGCATACAAATAACCGAGCAGCATCTACAGAACACCTGACCCCTTGTGACTTCCACTGACTCGTTCCAATAATTGTCCTAATTTCACAGCAAATCCTGACACTTTACGGGAACCTCTGCGTAACCGAATTCGCTTTGCCGCCGTCTTCCATAAGGTTTCCAGCAAGAGATCATATGGGTCCAGAGGAAGAAACACAACCAACATTTTCCAAACTAGCCATCACATTTCAAATTGTTTCAAACTAAACACCACCCTACTTCGTCGCAGCCTTCGCATTCAGATAAGTCCATCAGCTAGCCCACTTCAGCAGGAGGCACTAGACTCGAGTTTCGCTTTCATCATTAATGTATATCCTCGTCCAGGTTGGAACCACAACTCCAGTAACTTCACAACAGGCATGACCGGATGATTATACCCGAAGGCCCAACCAAAACCTCATGTGGATAGTGCTCAGTTTGCCCGATCATTTCGAAAGGAGAATGAACAGAATCGCTCTTTGAAGTGAGCTAGCTGATAGGCTTATCCGAATGCAAAGGTTGCGATCAAGTGTGGGTGATGTTTACCTGAAACAACGAACAGTGTGTAAGAATTCGTTCCACTAACAAAGTCCACAGTGTCGTATTTAGTTCCTTTGATATACAAGAAAAAGTTTGAACAGACGCAAGGTAGACGGTGGTTAACATGATTATAAAACGCATGTTTTGCTATGTGCACTGTTATGACCGAAGGGCCGTCATTTATTGGGATACAGGCTGGAATCAACAGAGCAGTACCCGTGTTGCAACTCGGAGATGTCAGACGAACGCTCACACTAATAACATCGATTTCTATGTCAGCCAAGAAATATATATAAAAAAATAACTGCCAACATACTCGTAAACCGATAATTCAAATCGTGAGTGAAACGAGGGATCATATTGTCAACAATTCGTTTGAGTGACCACAAACACCAATAAAACTCATATAAATCACCAACTACATGCTGAACAACAACACAAACGACAATTCAGCAAGAAAGTCACACTTATATACACACTTGGCTTGCAATTCTTGGAAGCAAATCATGCCCAGACATGTGACGAGCAGTACACAGCTGCAACCCACAAAACTGGTCCCCAACATGCTGGCCGTAAGCCATAAGCGTGCTGTCCAACCACCCACACCTCCCGGTGAGACAGACGATGAGGGTCGTCGTCCTCGTCGCTGTTCGTCAGTGGATTTCGACACGCCCAGTAGATGTAATAAGTCTTCGAATCCCGCCAGACGGCTGCCACCATCCACAACCTCTACTTCCTTACCGTCTTGCATCTTAACACCGTCAGTGTCCCGGTTTAGGTTGACCAATGATGAAGAAGCCTCGAGCCAAAAATCATACCACGACCAATTGTTCCAGCCAACCTTGCGTTGTTTATCTGCCTGAGATTCAGAAACGCCGTACGGAGAGGGCCTATTGAGGTGGACACAAATAAACAAATTAAATAAATAAATAAAGAGGACCAGAAACTACGACTGAATGTGCGAATATCTATTCAGAAATTTACGTTTGTTTCTCAATCATCCCTGCACCAACAATTTCAAATTTGTTGTGACTCGAATTTTGGCTGGTCATTTAACGATAAACGATCAAAGACCAGTAAATGGGTAATCGTGAGCACAGGACAGTGGAAAAACAAAGCGCAATCCTGTTATCAACATGTGAAAAGTTCATTTACGCAGAGAAACTTAGGACAGGCGGACAGGGGTTTCGGCGTATTCATCGAAGGCATCCGAACACCGTTACCTGGCGAGTACAACGGAGGACGAAACGGATCACAGTGCAGGGCTGATTGGAGAGCGACTATTGAGATGTATTCTGGAATAATTGAAATTTGGACCACCATGGCGATTACACATTAGTGCAACGTAATCATAAGACAGATGGTGTCCATCTAAGCAACTGAGCGTGTTACTCAAGGTCATAAATAAAAAAACGAAGAGTGGGCACATAGCAAAAAAAATAGACGCACCGCTTCAAGATCGTCCCAAAATAATCACCTGTGAACACTGGCGATCAAGTGTAACATGGCAGTTAAGCCGCAACATTCGAAAAAGTCATCAATTTAGCAGTTGCTGAACGTACAACATACAATTTATAGGTTACATCGCTATCCCACGTGATTTTTTTTCAATAAACAGATAGAACGTCGTCCATGGTTAACAGATTTAAAGTTAATGGTTCGCATTTCCCATTGACAACTCCTAAGGAGACATCTGAGAGATCAGAATTCGAAACGATAAATACTGCTTCGGGTTGCAGTGTGCTTACCTAACGACCGACTCGTGAGTGTCCACTGTCACAGGCGAAGCTTGAACTTTGTGTGTTAAGTGAATCGGCTCCAAAATGACTGAGTGACATCCAGCCAAGCTCAGATTGTAGTGCTTAGCCAACAAAGGCCACTGAAAAAAAGCAAGATAGTTCCATAACAAAGTCCTATCCCATGTGGCGTGAGTAGACTGTAGGAAGAGATGGCCACGTCTAGCATCGTTGAATAGCCCAGATGTCTCCAGCTGACGCAGTGCGCGGTCGATTCGTGATGCATTAGCTGGGATATGAAGTTCCGCTTTGAGGATACCCGTTGGGGAATAGTTTGTCATATCAAATGACGACGAAAGATTGTCAGAATCCGGAATCATTTGCGAAGTACGTGAGTGAACTGGACTGCTTTGATTCGAATCATTAGTATGATAACTTTCATCCACAGGGACAGAAAGACTGGAGGAAGGTTGTCGTGTGCGCCAAGTAACCAAAAGCTGTGAGAAGTTCAGAGTGTAGAGTACAGCAACGACGATCCACAGAGCGATAGAAAACTGAAAGGGCAGTGCGGGGAACAAAAAGAAATGATATTGGAAACAAACACTACTGACTGAAATTTTGCGCGTAATTACGAGAGTCGACGGAAACAAACGACAACGCTGGTTGCTTTGTACCTCGGCGACAAATCATAGCTAGACCATGACAATATATTACTCAGCACACTACAGACGATATGTTGACGTACGAAAAATGAGTCACAGTATCGAACTCGATGCTGTGAAATTAAAGTATATATGTAAAATTCTGGACTGCTACCCCTTATGACAGTCTTGTTAGTCAAACAGAGGGTATATCATACGCCGATAAACATGCAAGAGCCAACGGTGTGGAAGACGAACATCCGACGAATACCGTTTTCGTCGGTAAAAATAGGTTCATCAACCAAATAGAGAGAAAGTTCGTATAGATGCACAGTAGGCATGGCCCTGTGCATAAACATGCAGGTCGGTTCGCTGTTACAAGAAGTGTGCGCTCGTTGACCAACCTGAAAATGTCTTCGTCAATATCTGGACAACAAAGACAATTGACAACAATATTGATATGCCACTATCATTGCATATCTGGACCAAATTAGGAACCGTATTGCAAGTCGATCACCGATTTGCAACCGCTTGCAACAAGCGTTCTGAGAACGGTGTTGGCCGCTACATTACACAAACGATTTACGGGAAAATCCAAATTAATGAACCACAGATATTTCCGGAATATCGTCAATGACCAAAAGAAGTTGATGTCTAAGAATAAATAATGTACGACAAGTCCAACGAGTACGTTTCAGATATAAAGTCGTCATACTGGTGTGTTGTTGCATTGTTAACAACGGAGTAACATGTTAGTCGGGCACAGTGAAGCAATCAACCTCAAGTCAGTCTAGCTCCTAGGTCAATCAACATTTGTTAACCAAACGTTTGTTTGGTAACTCGTTGAAAGAATTTGAGAGCACCGAAACGCGAATGTAAAACGGTGTTTGCTGGGGATCACAGTCACACGCTGGCTATCTCAAAAATTCAAACAAAAAGTGATTGAGCTCAAGTGAAGACGAGCTACGAATGCATTTACTTCCTAGTACGTTTGTCAGCTCGGAAGAGCAGCGATAAAAGATAGAAAAGTAAGGTGTGATTTGCTTGATCTCCGCTAGTCCAAAGTGACAGTTCGCGTCAGGTTGCACGTTTGCACGGATCAATGATGGTTACAATCATACTTTGATCAATAGGTTCAGTAAAATTCTTTTCACCTCTACTGACATTCTACGGCCGGTTTCGTCCTTGTTGGAATTCAGCCGGCAGAAGGATTTAGTCTAAGGGAGGGTCTGTTTATGGGCGAGCATCGGTACAAATTGCACACTTGCCATGTCGCAATCTTGTGGTCACCACCGTTGCGAACTCGTGCCCATACGTGAACTGTGTCACGCCACATAAAGAGTGCCACGATTATTCTGGTCGTCATCTTACAATTGACATTTGAGAAACTGGCGCACAAACTAAACATGATCTCCAGCTCGCAAGGCAAAAGTTGTCGGTTAGTATCTTTACCATGTCATGTCAATGTAGTGAATTCAAACGAGAGAGTTTAAATCTGGACATATGCGCAGTGGACGACAGGCGTGTCTGCACCGAGATAATGACAAAACGACTAAGATTACGATGACGCCGTAGACGGTTGTACACCTGACAAATCGAACCGCTTACCTAAAACAAAAACAAACATTCACGTAAAAGAACCTTGGCTTATTAAAACGAGGTAGCGCCTGAAAGCCGACAAAGAGGACAACGAAAAACAATGTCGGAAAACAACAAAAATTCTGTGACAGTTAGCTAGTAGTGGACAGCCATACAATCTCATATCAGATAAGGTTTCTGAGCCGTGAAGTGGGTGAATGAAAGGTAGGCAGTAAGGCCCACTGTTTTAGCCTTAGTGCTACGCACGGGTCCCGGAGACTCAATGTTTTGTAAAATTGCACTACACAGATGTGTCACCAATAGTTTTGTATTTCGAAATACATATTTGCAATAACACAGTAGCCCGTCTTTTTTGCAGTATCAATCTTTAGACAAGTTCAACACAAGGCACGCACACACGCTGATGACAACAACATGGGAAAGACAGAACAGAAACAAATTTTCGATTATTGTAACAAGTTCGTGCATTCGTCACAAATAACTACACTTCACGTGGATATCTAAGTAGTGAAGAAATGTTGACACTGCTCACTGTTGACATAAAATATCTGATAATGACAAGTAACAATGAAATAACGACAGTAAAGTTGACATTCGAAATGGGTGACAAGCACTGATGAGGCTAAAACTAGGCACATTACACAGGCAACAAGTCATAACTGACTTGCGATATTTTACTTGTTTTTTAAAAAAACGATGCCATTCAACAACATTGGTGAGAGCTATTAATTACGATAAGCGAAGAGAGGAAACAAACGGATCCCGAAAAACCACGGATATCATCGATGAATCTATCTAGTTTTGATGTTAATTACGCGTTAAGCGGAGCGGTTAAACCCGACCTATACTGCTACCTTGTCGAGGTGGTC